>WAAE01000001.1:0-14879 GCA_013400495.1 Nicator chloris
GACATTGATGAACACTAGGAAATAAAGAGTTCTCATGGATAAATCAGAAGTGAGTGCAAAGAAAAATTAGAAAGTAAATTATTCAAAATAGTGTGATGCACAAGGTGCTTTTAGCCCTGTTAGTGAAAGTGGTTTGATTTCAAATTAATTATTTTTATAACAATTTTGATTTCAGAAGATGACGTTAATTTCTCTCACATTTTGTGCATAAAACTGATTTAAATTTGCGAAAATATTACAATAGAATATTTAAATGTTAATTATAAAATAAAGGCGGTATTCTTCTAACTTTTTTTTTAACACCTAACTTATAAAGTCTGCTACTGACAGTGACTCAGGACCTGGGAATTTCCCTGTTTTGATAATGAGGGAAATCGAAGTAAAAACAACCTTTAAATTTAAACATTTGAATTAGATGCCTAAACTTGGCTTCTAATTATTAATATTTCTCAGAATTATGAACAATATACTCAGAATATATTTACCATTTACAGAGAATATTCTGCTCACTTTTATGGCTATTTCTGTTCATTTTATTTAGTCTGCTCCACGATTAGTCACAGGAGAAAGTAACAATGTGAATAAAATTTTTTAGTGACTGTATCATTCCCAGTGATAGCTACACAGTGATAGCAAAAATCAGTAAACAGACATGTAAACACAAATACCTCTGCTTCTTTGTCTCAGGCATGTCCTTATTTATACCAAAACTCAAAGAGTTAAACATTTGTGTTTGTAAAAGTTCCCAGTATAATTTCTTTTCAGACACCGTTATACTTATTGCAGGCATCAACATACAGAAAGACTTAAATATGTCATATTTTGAGATTCTGCATTTGGGAACTATATTCTATGCATAACATGACCTAACCACTACTTTAAGAAATGGGAAAAAAAAAGAAAAAGAACAACAGAGCTTAAATTGCAACGGATAAAGCAGGTATAGGATGCACCTTTAGATGCTTTTATTTTTCTATGGTTTTGGTCACCTCTGCTGGATTTCCACCTTCATGGCAGAGTTTATTTTGCATGCTATCCTTTGGCTGATACAGAACAGCCTGAAGGAGTAACTCTCTGTTGCAAATATATATATTGTCACTCCAAGTTATCTCTCAGCATTTCTCACAAGCCTGCTGTAACACAATCTGTCTTCATGTCAGCTGGACCCTGCTTCCCCTAAGCACTGCATCAGTCTTTCTACCATTCTGGGATTTTTTAAACATAAACCATAGGACTAACAGCCATGATAAAATGTAAAGGGCAGGTAGTACCACTCTCTCCATTCAGTCAGGAAGAAAAGGTTCATTACAAAAAGGGAAATATGGCCAGTATTTCAGAGGGCCCAAATCTGTTCTTTGTGCCTGTACCTTGTGTGGCAATACTTGCAGAAAATTATTTAACCACAAAAATGAACGGACATGTTATTTGTGGTCTGACACCAAGTTTGCTCATGCACAGGCATAACTTTCTGTGGCAAAATCCAAAGAGAAGGTCTGTCAGAGCGCGTGGAGAGAAATGTTCCAATCTCCACTCCCCAAATGCTCATCCATAATCTTTGTAAGAAAAACTGTAAGGCCTAGAGATAAAAATAGGCTTCTCAAATCTTAGGGATCATTTGAGATAAAAAACAATTATTTATGGTTCTGAAAGTGACACAGTGGTATCGAACCTAATTTCAAAAAGAAAAAAACCAAACTTGTACACTAACACTTATAATGTAGGAGATGACCTCTTTTAGGAGAAAAAAGAAAAGACTATCCTAGTGATTCAGCAGAAGTGTAGGTTATGCCCTGATAATACAAACTGTAGGTTGTTTTTCTTTTTCTGTAACTCCTGCTTACAACATTTCAATTCTTAATGACTTCTTCCCTCTTGCCCTTGTCTGCTCCCCCTTCCCAGGCTTTTTGCTAGTTCAGAGTTTTATCGACTTCTATTATGCGTGTTCCCTGCTGTCTAATATTCAGACTAAAAAGCATTTCTCTCCAAGCTTACTCATTTGTTATGTGAAAGTATTCTGTTCCTTTTATCTTCAAATTGTTGAATGAAGGTACATTAATATGATTTTCAGTATTCATTGGAGTAAGTGGAAGAGTGTGTTACATTTTTCCTTGCTCTTTTGGTTAAGAGCAAAGTGTACATATTACACACTCTGGGGATTTTGGGGAGGAAATGTATTTTTTCTTTTGGAAGAGAAGACGCCAGAGAATCAAGACTGGCTTTTTAAATATAGATTTTAATTTGGTGCTGCTTGTTCATTAGAATAAGTTAAGAAATTGTTCAAAACCAATTTTATGCTATATCATAATTAAAATGAACTATTGAAACCATGGTTTAAAAACAAATGTTTCCAGACAAAAGTACTAATTTATTTTTTTGTCTGTATTACAGACATAATTTTTATCTAGAACTGAGATTCATTCAATATGCAACTCCTTCAAGGAGCAATTTCTAAATAAAAAAGGCACAAAACACAGACTAAAAGACCTGCATATATATATAATAATGCAGACACATAAAAATAATAAGTAGATAGAAAGATATAAAAAGATTGCATATCTATTTAATCCTACCAGTTTCATACTACTGGATATTAAGTAACATTTATATTATTTTATACTGCTTCTAACACTGCAATAAGCTTTTAAAACAAAACAGAAAATGAAGAGACACTACATAAATTAAGGATTCTACTGGATATCTTTCAAAGACATTATGCTAATTTTCCCAAGAAGAAAGACAGAGAAGGATGTGACAGACTGAAAACATCAGTTCAAATAAATGATTGTCTTGACACATAAAACTTCAAGCAAAATTGCATATTCACGACTAAGGAAGGATGTTTAAGGAGTAATGATACTCATGTAAGATTTAGAAAGCCCTAGGTGAACTTTCTCTTCTGAAAGATTGCATTAGTAGGACAGCCACATAAATTTGAAGCCCGATTAAAAAACAAGAAAAAGGAATGAAGCGTCCAAAGTATGAATTCATGGAATTTAAATACCTAGTGCCCAAAGTCTATTTTTAAAAATCTATGTAAACTAATGTTGACCATTGAAGTGCTAAAAAGATTCTTATTTATATATTTCATTAGTTAATTCTGTAATTTTACTTGAGTGTTCACCTGACATTCTTCTCCTTCATGTGCCTTCAGTCTTGAAAACTAATTACCAATTTGGCACTCAGATCATTCAGTAATGATCCAAAAGCTCATTGTTCTATCATTTAGGTCTTACTTTGTGTAGAAACTCCAGTTAGAGCCACAGCTTCCCTTCAAACATGGGAATAGGAAGCCATGGCTACTTTTATGCAACAACACTGTGATGCAGCAAATCTGAATAAATTTTCTTTTGTGCCTGAGGGAAACCTACATTTGCAATCTCCACCAGAATATTTTTTTATGTAAGGACACTTTCAACCTTTCCTGATGAATTTTTAAAAATTTATAAGACCTCAAGTTTATTTTGTTAAAAATCAGCACAAAGCAAGGCTATAACCTAGTGTAGACAAAAAGACGATTCATTTTTGAGTCTCTTCTCCACAATCTCTTTAGATATTTTACAAGAGACAGGCTTTGAATGAAATACCTAAGCAATTCTGAAAACTCTGGACAGACCTAAATAGAAAGCATAATTTTTAGATATAAAACAAGTAACAGCATGAAGCTGACCTACTGAGTAGGTAAAATGAATAATTCTACAAATAAGCCTTCTCAGAGGCTGTTCTGAAAACCCCATTTGGCCAATAGGATTGCAAGAAAAAGACACAGGAAGTCTTTTTTCCAGATCAGTGAGCAGTGGCCGCTGGAAAGCCCAGTAGAAATGCAATATGTTCTTTTCAATAAAGAAAATATGGTTTGGATTTCAGTATTTTTTGGTGAGTTTGTTTTCGGAGGGCGGGGCGTTTTATTTGGTTGATTAGGTTTTTCTTGTTTTTTGAAGGTTTTTTTGCTACTTTGCTTTTTTAATTAAGTTATAGTTAAATGAATTTATTAAGGATTTTGGCACCCTAGATTGATTTCAAGAACATTTACAACTTGCAATTCTTTTGTCAAAGTTGGGACTTACTACATAAACAAATGACAACATTGTAATCTGGATCTGATCAATGTAATGAATGTGCTAAGGAACTGATGTTGTATCTTGAAAAATGTCCAAAGTAGAAGAAAGAATCAGACATCAATTAGATATATTGGATGCACCTAACTTCAGAATGTAAAAGGACAGAAGATCCTATTTGAAATTCTCGACATAGACTTAATTTACTTGCAATTATTCTCTTACAGATCTGTAAAACTGTAATTAATGCTCCAATCTTTGAGAGATATGTTATTTTAATGTAATTTTCTTCCTAATAGATGGACCAAAGATCATTTACTGTGTATCTTTGTGCATATTAGGAAATATCTAATATCTGCTACAAGCAGCCTACTTATCCTGTACTTGAAGCTTTTGCAACACAGCTTTTGCTGTCTCCTCAAGCGTAATTTCACCAGTAACTAAAAATGCCTTATAAAACCAATATTTAAAAGTAATAAAAGTTAATAGCAAAATACACTTAATAATACTGAAGCCAAAGTGGGTATTAGTAAATTGTCATTAAATTGTTCTGTGTAATTGAGCACTTTAATAATTATTATACCATTCAATCTTCTTCAACCTTAACATTTAAGTATGCTAGAAATGTTTGAACTGCAGGATATTTTACGTTTTGCCGACCATAGGCATATAAAAGTTAGATGCTTGCCAAAATTAGTTAGCTTGGCTTCCTCTGTGTGAAAGGAGACAGAGAGGAAGTATTTGCCCCAGTGTCCCCACACAACTGCTAAAAGCAAATGTCCTTTGCTCAGTTTGAGATTTAGGTAACTAAAAGGAGTTTTCTGCGTACAGGTTGTCTATGAAGAGGTGCTTAAGATCCTATCTGCATCTAGAGAAGATCAAGTGCTCATTTCCATTTCCTAGATATCTTTAAGCATTAAGCATTTTAGATATTCTAGGCTGCCCAAAACTTCCATATGGATTTTTCAGCAGTAACATGGAGACCTTTAGAGCCCTGCGACCTTCTGGAGCATCAACTTCCTGGCAGCTACATGTCAGCAAATAAATCAGCCTGTTAGTGTCATTTTCAGAAGACTGAATTATCCCTGAGAGGCTGCAGTAGTCACCCAGCAAGCTCAGAGGTCTTCCATATGTCTAAGCAACATACATCGACAGCAAATAAAATGCCAGTAGATGGCATTATATCCCAAGATCTTACATAGTGATTTGCATTAAGAAATACCAAAGTCAAGCAGTCAGTGAATCACTTCGTTACTGCAAGTCTTGTCTGCAAGGGATTTTATTTGCTTATTTTCAGGAACGTGATTCAAGAACCTTCAAATTAAGATACTCTCTGTGTTGATTGAGACAAAAACTTTACTGGACACACTGTATAATTTTCAGCTTTCTGACTGTTTAGGTACCAGTTTCAAAGCTCTGCCTAACCCAATTTCAAGGAAATGATACCTACTGCAGAGACTGCTTTGATCAAACTTCTCAGACCATGCCGAACCTGTGTGGATCTGGACATAAATGCCTTTGATTACGCACTTCCTTTTCCCACAAGAGACCAGCTACAGGCATAAAACCTAACTGAATTATGTAGAAGCCACCAGTGTAGGCTCCAGTTTTTCCTGTTCCTTGACTTTTCACTGAATTTGACATCTAGAATACAGCACCAGTCTGAGATTCAGCCTAAAGTCAAAATTTTCTGCCAATTTATTCCAAGTATTAGGAGTCAGCCTTGCAAATCTCACTTGAGAAGCTGAGTGCTAAAATACAGGCAGTGGTAATGCTGAACATCACTTAAGCTGTTTTGCTGAATGCCTGTCCAGCACTGCTTCTAATGGGATACAATTAGTTCCAAGAGTTAGTGAATAGTTCTGAGCTTGGCAGGATTGATACATTTGTCACTACTATGACGTTTCTCACAGTGTATGACCTTGTCTATGTAGATCTCTCTTGAAGCTACTAACTGCAATCCCAGGGGATGTTCTACCTTTTCCTGAAATAAGTAAAAACAGAATTATGAGCTAAAAATATTTCTGTAGAAGGTAGTTGACATAAGAAAGTATGAGGACAATGGACACTGAGATAAGAAAGACATCATTCAATAATAGACTGAGAAAAAAATTAAACCCCCAGAAATAGTCCCAAACTGGCACATGACACAGATAGTGAACAACAGCTCAGTTGTGTCAGGGCTGCTCTGGCTGCTGGCTCCAAGTAGCCTCCAATGCCTGTTTTTGGGGATGTGTAAATCTCAGTAAAGCAGCCCGGGCTCCTGGACCCCACTACTCCTGCACTAGGAAGTTCTGGCTAGAGAGAGGCTACCAGGTCAGGCTGGAATGTGTCACCCTCTCCAGAAAATACCACCTGCTGTGGTAAAAGCCTTCTTCCTATTTGCCTTTCTCCAACCCATCCAATTACCTAGCTTACTTTTTGAAATATTTCCTTTTTTCCTTGGTGAAGCCCCACAGAGTCTCACTTGGATGTATGCTAGCTGGTTTTGATAAATGCCATCAATTATTAACAGAACTTTCATGTTGAAAAGTCTACTGTTTATTTCCAAAGAAGCAATGCTTAACTGAAACATCTAAGGAAGGATTGCCGCTTGCTGAGTCTGTTGGTAGAAACACTGCCAGTAGTAAAGGAAACACAGAGGAATCACTGTTGTTCATAAATAATACACAGAAGATGAAACCAAGAACTAAAGAACCACCTGTGCAAGTCATACTAAGCAAAAATACATTTTATCATAAAAGTGAGCGAAAAGCGAAGGCTCAGTAATTATGAAAAAGAAAACCATTTAAAGCTATATCTTCTGTTACTGTGGTAAAGGCAATGCTATTTCACCTTGGGTTTTTGTTTTTTTTATTTTTTTCCCCTGAAAAGTGAGAAAAACATGAGTAGTTTACCACATAACTAAAATAACAATCAGGAAAAAAAAAAGCAGCAGTTAACAAGGATATGTCCTCATTGGTTAAAAAAGTTTATTTAAAAAAAATATCCTTATTAAAAAATAAAGCTGAAAGGATTTTTCAAAATCACTGGTTTAAGTCTAATTGCATTATCATAAATACAAATAAATCCCATCAACTTCAATAGCTTACTGTCATTATTTAACAGTTTTTTATCTTCTCCCTCAGCAATATAAATCTGTAAGTTCTTTACTCTATACAGGTATAAAATTATACAGGATGCCCTTTCAGAAAGAGAGGAAGAACTGTATGTTTCCTGACATTCCTTAATGCACCATCTGATACTTCAAATTTATCAAAGTAAATATGTGGAATATTAGAATTTGAGTAGAGTAGTATATAACATAGAAAAGGAGCATCTAAGCCAAAAATAAGTGTTAAGAATGAGAAAAATGGTTTAATAATATTGGAATCTGTGAAGACCAAACATAGGATGGATTTAAAATCTATGGATTTTGCACTCTTTCCATGACAGTATTAACTCATCTTTATACAATGTTAAAAAAAAAAATACTGAATTCAGACTCAACAGTAGTAACTACTGCGCTTTCGTGGACAAAAATTTATTCTTGACTTTTACTAGATCTGTAATCAGAAAAAAAAAAATCCAAATAACATGCATTTCATTTATTCATTTAGTTAAATTAGGACAAATGTACTAAGTAAAATGTGCTACAGTCTGGTATGATGAAGATCTCAACTACTTCCTTAAATCAAAAAATTAGTTCAATTGATTCCCTGCTGCCTTTCTTAGATGAAGGCACAGCACAAAGTAAAATGTCTTTAAGCCACACCTCACAATTTCCAGGGCAAAGTAATGCATGGAAATGACACAAATCAGGGTATTCCTTATGGATATCCATATCCCCATACATGTGTATCTGCATATAAAATGCTAAGTTAGTGAAATCATGCACCTAGTTTAATTTTTTCTAAAGTATTTCAGCTATTTTCTCACATCTATTTTATTGCTTTTGGAGCTAACACCATTTGGGTAAAATACCTACCAACGTCTGTAGTCTGCTCCCTATTTCTGCAAGATGAGTGACTTTTTGGGCATTTACCCATAAGCAATTGGAAAAATGACAAGGTAGGAATCATAAAAAGACTGAAGTTGTGTTGTCTGAAGTAAGACACAATCCATTAATGGGAAATAAGCCAGATTTTGCTCCAGTGTCATGGTCATATAATCTTAGTGCATCTTTTCTTTTCCCTGCATCCTCGGGTCCATTTAAGCCCCTTTTTTTGCACACTTGCCCAATCCCTTCTCTCCTCTGGTGTAACCACTCCCAAAGCCTCTGGAATTTTCTCCCTCCCATTTTTAGTTTACATAATTTTTGCTTATTAATATCAGAGTTTATACCAGTGAATATTAATAGTTTACCCAGTGAATATTAGTAGTTTACCAGTCTGTCCTACTTCGTTATTTTTCATATTTGATGATCAGGAGGAGGGTGTAGTGGCAGAGCATCTGCTTTCAGAGCCCCGTCATATGTGATGCAAAGCTGAAATGAACCTCTCAACATCCATCCATTACCTGAAAACTTTTCATATTCTGCTCAGTAGATATTTACACTTGGTCAATATATACATTTAAACTGAGAGCAATTCCTAGGCAACTCACACAAAGGGGAAACATATTGCTTTCATAAAGAATATTATTCAAACTCCAGCTCCATGAACATCCACAGTAGGAAAAATTTTGAAACATTAGGAAAATATCAAATAGAATACGTAAAATTTATTTTTAACAGATATGAAATTTTGTTGCTGAAAAATACACTGTGAAGGCTACAAACACTGAGGAAAATAGTAACTACTTATTAAAGTAGATCACACTGAAACAAAGTTAGTTATAACTACATATTTTCTAATGAAGTATTTCAGTAGAATTGCTATCACATAAACCTTATGTTGCTCAAAATTTGTATGGAAGCCTTACATAGAAACATCTGCCACAAATGACATCCCACATTTTAAAAAATATAAGCAGATTTAATGGTGTTGAAGTATTTCATTCACATTTTGTGTTCTTGACAGTTGCACCTGATGAACTCTTAAAATATTTCAGAGGCCATATTATGGTGATGCTCAAGATGACTGCAGTCAATAGAATGGCAATGGAATCACCAGGTCCCCTGCATGGGTCACCTGTGACCCGCTGCTCCCACAGGACCGGGCTGCAGGGAGCAGCCAGGAGAAGGGAAGGCACAAGGGAGGTGTCCCATGGGGAAGTGCACATGGCAAGTGCATTTCAATCTGTGTGCACATCCACATAGGCATTCTGCGTGAGGCTCATGAGGGACTTACCCCATGGTCTGTGAATAATTGTAAGACAAGATTTGTTCTTAGTGGCAGACTTGACTGGGAACAGAAAGTGCTCAGCATCTTGCCAGTCTGGACACAGAGGCTGTTTTACTGAGAACTTACTATCAGAAAGAGGAGTGACAAACTGTGCAGTGTATGACTACAAAATATACATAAATCCAGTGTTGTTTCCAGTTATGCTGAAGTTAGCCTTATATATATATATCATCTATAATATGCATTCAGAATATACGGATGCCTAAAATGCAGGCATTTCATTACTGTCAGACATTAATAGATCAATTTGTTTGTGTGTTCCCTGACAAAAGCATAGAAAATTATTTTAGCCAGAATCTGCTTTGTAGCTGGTATCATGGAACTAATGGAGAGTGAAGCTGTGACACTTCCTAGAGCTAGCCAAAGGCATGCCATATGGAATAGTAAGGCAATGCAACAAAGACTGTAATGCAGGGAGAAAAAAAATCTATCTAGCTAGAAAAATTATACATTGTGTTGTATCTGGAAGTTGATTTCACATTTATGAAGGGAAAGGAAACCATAGATCCTAAAATATTCAGAAAGGTGTAGGTTAATGCTCAGGATACTGTGTGTTTACACACTCATCTTCAAACTGCTGAGAAGGGTTGAGATATTTCTGAGAACTTCTGGGGCAAGACTTTTTTTTTTGACTGCCAAGTAATCAGCATAAATTATAAATGCAATTTTCTTTTATAATTCGTATTTTTAACCAGGAATTCTGTAAAATCAGTATTACTGACAGTAACAGGAACAGAAGGCTCTGACTTGGCAATGGAGAAGGGAGTTGCAGGGGAAGCAGAGAGTGGCACATTCCCCTCTGTGACACCACAGCAGTCCCTGAAGCTGCCTCCAGTGGGTTCCTCTGCCACCTCAGTCAGTGACCAGAGGCTGAAAGTCCCCTTACAGCAGGGAGGAGCATGTATGGCACAGCACCCCTGCAAACATATCCATGTCACAGAAACAAACACTGCCATGTTAGTACAGGGGTCTCCTGATCAATACTTCTCATTAAAAAGTAACCAAGAATCCTGTGAAAGGTTGTTTCCTAGCATAGAGAACCTTGTCTCTTTACATCATATAGCAGCTTTTCCAGGAAAAATGGTTAAAATGTCCTTCACTTGTGCACAGCACATATTTATGTCTCATATCACTAGCATGGAATCAGTAAGGTTGGAAAAGACCTCCAAGATTATTGACTGCAACCCCTCAATCCAGCACTGCGTGGTACACCACTATAAACTAAACTAAAGTGTTCTCAAGGACCACATTTTGATGTGCTAAATGTGGTTCAACAGAAACCATCAGAAAAAAATTACAGGATACATAAACTTACCTAAAGCCAAGTCAGTGACAACAATGTTTTGTTACACTGAATGTCATTGAAGTTTCTTTTCGATGACACCACATTGAAAAACAAAAGGGAAACTAAACAGATTGTCAGATTTTTTGCATATGAATGGCATACATTTGAAGTTTTGTGTGTGATAGAGACACACAAATTCAAACTTCTTAATAAAATACATGTATTTTTATGTAATTAAAAGATATGATAATTCCAATCATATACTGATTGGAAATTATACTAGTGAATCTTTATTTGGCTTAACTTGTATTTACTGCTTTATATTGAAAAAATAAGGTATACAGCTGCTCAGAGCAATTATGCAAACAAGAAAGAATGTTCTCAGCTGTGCTCTTTAGACCCCTCTCACCAAGAATTAGCATATATAATAACATTAATTAGGAAATGTCAGAATGTTTTAATGCTAACAAAGATGAAATCATACGACAGAATTACACTGTGCTATAAATAATTTTACTAGAGCATTTTCATTTTTGTTTATATGTCTTTTTTTTTTTTTTTTGTGAAACTGGTGGGAGGACAAATATCTGATCAGTATTTTATGCTAACATGTCATTCAGACAGCCCATGGATATCTGACAAACTAATAGTTTTGCATACAGGCAAAAAATCAGCAGAAGAACTGATGGAAAGCTAGATCTTTTTTGTTGTCTCTTTTTTTAAATTTAAAGCTTACAGGCTGTCCTTTTACAATTTCGAAAGGACTGTATTACCCCCTTTCAATATGTTAGAAAAAAATCCAGCAAAAAACATTTAGTTTAGTTTCATATCTAAAACATAAATGTACTAATGGATAAGATCAGTTCATTAAGGCTAATATCTCTTGAATTTTTAGATTTTTTTCATGTATATATATGTAACTATACAATGTGCATTGATGCTGTAGCAAGTAATGGTACAGCATGTAGCATGTGCTTTTAATCCTGCAGTAGGCAACAGCAACTTACCCATTTATTTAGGTAGTATAGCATGTTAGCCATTTCTAACACCTTTAAATAAAAAAACAGTATATTATTTAGACATTTGTTTCCTTCTCTCCTTATCCTGTTGAACAAAAGTCAGTCATTTTTTTCTTATAGGAAAAGTTGTTCAGATAGATGAATATGTAGTACTAGGAAAACACTCCATCCCATGTGTATAATGAGAAATTAGAAGATTAAACTGCCTATTTACCATATAACAAGTGGTATTTCTTTATGGTATACTAATCACTGAAGCTTTTGATCAAATGATGAAGATGTGATGGGGAATTATTTATAGAAAGAGATTTCAGTGGATTTTTTCCAGAAGTTAAGAATAATTTGTCAGCAAACACAGCAGATGCATTGTCATGGCTGTGATATACTGAAGTTGCAAATCAAGCCAGAGTATGTAATACTATCTTTTAGGTCATAGAATATTTACAGCTCAATGAAGAATTTTTTTACTTCAGAAGTAATGAATTTGATATTGCATAAAAGATACAAACAAGTGGCCCAAGTTTAGTTTTGTTAAGTCAACTGGCTCAATGATGTGAAAGGGTGGTCAGTAGATGTAAAACGGAATAGGAGGCTAAAAAGGAGTGAAGTGACTGCTCCTTAACTTCTGCAGGACAGAAGGACAGGTAAATGCTAGTTCCTAATCTCGAAGGTGTAAGATCTCGATGGAAATGTATCTGAAAGATACTTACTAGTCATGTGAATGTTTAGACTTATTCTAAAATTTTCATGCACATGCCTCTATAGTTAAGCCTTTTACAGGACAGATAGATTTATGCTTTTATGCTTACAGAAGATGAAATACACACACTTGTTTCATTATGTAAACTGTAAATTTGGGTAAGTGATGTACAAATTCACTAATTGTCCCACATGGCCCTTCAGCTGTCTGCTCATTGTATCATTCCGATCTGTCACTTCACTGCAGAATTCAGAGTGCTTTTGGCACTTCTAATCAAAATGAAAATACTTAACAACAATATAATTGGTCTGTAGAAATTTAAGGGGCAGGAATCAAACTAAATTATTTGTCCATGTGAACTGTGAGGAAAAGCTTACCCCACTACATTCTGATCTATGAAATTACTTTGCTAGTATTAGGATTTTATTCCTCTCCACATTTTAAAATATTTTATCATTTAGATAATTAAATTTATAAATTTATGATAATTACTTAATTTAACACTTTATTTTAGGAATCCATCTGCTTTGTATGTCAAAAGCATCATGAAAATGTCAGTCTGAATTAGTTTGCTTTAGGAAAACACTGAACACAATAGTATACTCTGTGTTTCCAGAAGAAAATGGTGAAAAGATGAATTTCTAAGCAGCATTTATAATGTTTATACACTAATTCCACTGGTAGGTGTAATGCACTGTAAAATAGAGTCTGAGGAGGCTTTGTTTATATCTAGTGAACAAAAAAACCAACCCAATCCTCAAAATCAAAACCTCCTCTTGCTCTACAAGTCCTTGAAGTGGAGCGCTGCAGGTTTGGCTGCAATGTGTAAGAAACACACATTTTTAAGAAACCAATACCTGCATTTTTAAGTAAAGGACTACATCATGAAAAAAGAAATAGAAAACAGTATAAGAAAGTTCTTAAACATGGGTGTCTGAAATAAGCATAAAGATTTACTAACACCTCTACATTAATAACAGTGCAATTGTAAGGACAGTCATACAGGGACACAGATACAGAATTATTTTATCAAGGAAAAAAGTAGTTGTCCAACCCACAGTGGTTGTTACACTTTCTTAGATCAATATGGAACATAATGAGAAGCATTTTGTGTCCACTCCTGCTCCTATAACTATCTGTAATCAGATTTTCTTAAGTTAATCAACTTGCATCCAAAAAGTAGTAATATTTTTTCTCTCACATTATGTTAATATTCCAATTCGTGCTTTATTTGGTGGCTCCATGATTTCCACAGATTTCTAGCAAAAACTTAATTACAGTATGCTTACGTAAGGCTTTTCTTAAGTTGCAAAAATTTGGTTAAATCGATTATTTCTCTCTTTGGAGTTTGGATGGATGAGACAAAATTATTATTTAAACTATCTCATTTCTATTAGTTCAGTCTTCAAGGTCTTGTAATTCTTTCTCTGTGTTCTTTTCAATATTCCTGTGCTTTAATATGCCTCCTAATTTCTCTAACATGAATGTATTTCAATAGCATACTGATACATTTCGTGCCAAGGTCCTTATTGGAGCCCATAAACAAGATCAGTCAAGTTCTTTGTAAATTTAACCAGTCACACATCCTCATAAAGACAGTTCCCTCTTAAAGTACTGCAGTAGGCTGACCCTGGCTGGATGACAGATACCCACCAAAGTCACTCTATTGCACCCCTCCACAAATGGATAGTGGAGAGAAAAAATAACAAAAGTTCATGACTTAGGATCCATGAGACATCTTTTAAAATTCCAGCATGGGCAAAACAGACCCACCTTGTAATTAAATTAATTACTAGCAAAATGAGAGCGGGATAGTGAAAAGTAAAATAAATCCTAAAAATACTTTCCCCCACCCCTCGGTCCTTCCCAGCTCTACCTCCTCCCTCAGCAGTGCAGGGAGATGGGAATGGGAGTGACGATCAGTTCATCACAGGTTGTTCCTGCCACTGCTCAGGGAGGGGATTTCTTCCCCTGTTTCAGCCTGCAGTCTGTCCATGAATTTCTCCAATATGAGTCCATCTTGGAGCTGTCTGGCATTGGCTCTGCTGGACATGAGGAAGCTGCTTCTCACAGAAGTCACCCCTGTAGTCCCCCTTACCAAAACGTGGCCCTGCAAACCCAACACCAGTACCAAATTTACTGGATCTACTGTACATACACCATGTGTGTATGGTGTCCACTTGCACAGTTAAAACCAGAAGCCATTACAGAGGAATGGAAACAATTATTGGCCTTTAGGATAGGCAACATCAGAATGCTGGTTTGAGAATGTTTCTGCCTCAAAGTGTATTGCTTATTGAGTTATTATGTATATTCCAGTGAAGTTGCATTGGGTTTTATTGTCTATGGATTTATGTTTTCCTTCAACTTGTTTTCATGCAATTTAAGTAGGGCTCAGGAGCAATCATCACTAAAACCACTTCTCTGCCTGCCCCTAAATATGAGTACTGTATTTCGTATTACTAATTATTTTATCCCTATGTTAATACATTATAT
>WAAE01000005.1:0-47973 GCA_013400495.1 Nicator chloris
GTATTTATTCTGCTATATATGAAGGAAAAATGTTTCAGAAAGAAGAAACCATCAGGTTACTAATTTCTTGAATAGATTATTTGATCTACAATCACTTGCCATACACAATGTGCAGATAGATTTGGGTGCCCAATCAGCAGTTGCTGATTCCCCAATAACAGCATGCCAAACGCTTTACTTTTCCCTAACCACATAAGGACAATGACAGGAGGAAAAGAGAAACTCTTCTTGAAGTTTCCATGTCAAACTTCGGGTCCCAAGGCAAGTCTCCTTTCCTCAAAGAGAAGACAACAAAAAATCTCTCCCTTAGAAAGCTGTGGCATGCAGTCTTCAGACATGAGTTTCATCAGAAAAATCTGCTATTCAGGCCCAGAAACAGAATTATGCCAGATACTTAAGGGCTAAAGGGAGGTTTGTTGTTGATGACAACATAAGCAAGGAGACTTATGAACAAAACACTATGCAGTCCCAACCCAAACAAGCTAATCTTCCAGTATTTCTTATCTTTAAACTACACAGCCACAAGATCAAGTCAAACTCGAGTTTTCATTATATTTTCTGAAAAAATTTATCTTGTTCATCTGTGGAAAGTCTAACAGAAAAAATTATCAGCATTCTACTACTTAATATTAAATTTCCTTTATTTTTACAGAGAGGTGAAAGACAGCTTTAACAATGCAAGTTAGTGGCCTTAAATTCAGTGAGCAACAGTATATCTGGACATGGCATGATACCGAAGTATAACTCCCAAAGTAATAACAGCTAAAAGAAACCCTGCAGGAAGAGCTCCCCCATTTTTTCCAAGACATCTCCAAATACTCTGGAAAAAAAAGTCAAATCTCAGAGGGTTTTCTCCCTCCCCTGTGATAAAAAAGGTCCAATTTTCCTGTCAGCTTCAGACAGAGGTTCAGACTGTAATCACCCTGCAGATACCACAGGGAAGGCATCCAGCACTTGTATTCTTTGCTGAAGAGGATTTGCAGGTTCTCCCCCATCCTCCAGGGGTTTTTATTATGAAAGAAACACCTTAGACTCCCTGTTCAGAATTGCACAAGCCATTATTTCCAGACAGCTAGAGACTTATTCTGCTTCTCACGCTGTCAGCATCTGCCTCATACAGCACTTAGTGTGCCATTAAATGCTTCCCCCAGCTGTCAGCCAGGAACCCAGAGCTGCTTCATCTCATAAAAAGAAGCTCTTCCAGCTCTTCATGCAGGATCCATGCACATTAGTTAAAGAATAAAAACCAGGCAGAAGCTAGTCAAAATGGTATTTTAATGATCCACTTATCTCCCAGGGCCTCACCTCATTCAAGCTGTACAGCTGAGAATCTGTATGTCTTCTCAAGGGGAAAATTCTCTGCTAAAATCAGCCTCACGAGTACATTAGAAACATTTGGTCTGCACACATGCTTTTCCTGCTGGTCAGTGACATGTATATAAGTGTATAGCTGGCTTTCTAGCAGTCAAAGTGAAGTCCAAGACTTGCAGCAAGTGTAAGGAATACTATGCCAGGCACAAATTATCAAATTTAAGAGGAGGCCCTGGAGTTTGACAAGCTTTCTCCTTCAATATCTACAGCAAAGAAGTTTCCAGAAGCACCTCTACCCAACATTTACAACCAAGTCATAAGAAAAGCCAGTGGAAAAAAGGCTCACACACTGTTCTCTGGTAGTCACAGTTGTTTAAGTCACCAACCAGAGGGTAACAGTTGTTTTGGCCACTTGTTGCCTGTAACTATGCTTGCAATGCACTTTTAAAGGCCACCAAGATGCTAGGAAATACAGTGAAAGAGTTTTAATGCCTTGAAGGCAAAGATTGGTAGTCCTATTTAGAGACCAGGTACCAGAAACAGACTACTTTAAAAAACACAGAACACCAAACCTGCCTCCCTCAAAACAACAACCCCCCCCCCAAAAAAAAAAAACCACAATCCCACACAATCATAAAACCCACACAAAATAGCTTAACAGCAACATGGAAGGTATTTCTGGTTTTTAAGCATGCTTCAACCCACTCTGCAATAGCCAGGAGATCTTCAGCTCCAGGCAGAGCAGGTGAAGTTCAGTCAGACAGTTGAAAATATGCAGTGCTGACCCTTTACACCACCTTCCAAGAACCAGCACAGTCACAGCACCATATATGTTTCATATATAGCAGAATAAATAGTAGACTAAATCTGAGAATTAGAAGCAAAAGAGCTTGCTGTGTGCGTTTTCCAATTCTTATAACAAAGCCAATGTGTGAGACCAGAATCCACTTTGCTCACGGCTCAAAGACACAGCATGAGCATAACTCCTTCCCCAGGTGAGTGTCTTGAGGAGGCTGACTGCCCTTTGCTGCTTCAGCCTGTGTGAATTAGCAGAAATATCCAGTGACTGAAGATGGTACCAGCTCTACGCAAAGGATTAAAGAATTTTCATTGTGTGTTGCTGTGGCACAACGCAAAATTCCTCAGGCCTACCAGAACTCAGTGTTGTGATGGGTAGATGTGAATTTTGTTGAAGGAAAGCAGAGATCTGAGGTTTCTGAATATTACCCTGATGACATGAATTCAGACATACTCAGATGATGGCAAACTGATGAAGCCATCACTTCAGACCTGCAGCAAGAAATTCCCATAGCTCTAAATATTCCACAAAGTGAACCCTGGTTTCAAGATAAAGCATTTCGTGGGCAACAGAACCAGCAAGTTGCCATACCAAACCACTCAGTACCTGCAATCAGAGCCCAGTGTTCCATTAATTAGCATCTATACCATTAGAAAAGTTAAATATGAAAAACCCAGGTCCCCCCAGTATGCTGCCAGTCTACAGGATTTGGAACTAAATGCATATTTCAGGCTTTTCAAAGAAACTTGGTCAAATTTTCCTCCCAAAGCTGATAGAGCAACTTAGCAGAACAGTTAAAAAAAAAAAAAGTAGGACTGGGCAAAAACTGCAAGAGCAAGGATAATTTTGTACTTATCTAATCAGTCACAACAATGACTCATCAAGTTGAGATAAACAGTTATTCCATGCAGAAACTGAACTTAAAATCTTTCTCCCAATTCACACATTCAAAAAAGTTTTTTATTCCTTGCCAGTTACATCTGAAAATATTCATATTCTTAAAACTACATTTACTAATGAATTTATTGCAAAACCGAAGAGTTAGAGAAGGCAAAATGAGGAGCCAAGTATAACACTGTCAGAGACTTGTGGCTGATCCTCTAATGGGTGTGAGAACTCCTGCTTACCTCTCTGGAAGGAAGACCAGTTTTTCAATTCCTGTTTCAAACCCAGAAACCTGGAGGACTCCAGGGACAAGACCTGTATTCAGCCTAGCTTCTTCATCAATGGGATTGTATAAGCCTCACCTAGACATCAAAGCCTCTGGGGTTTTCAAATTTTCTAACAAACACAAAGCAAAGAAAAAAAATGGTCTTGATTTGCACCTTAAGTGTACACCTGTTCATCTTGAGCATTTTTATATTATTAAATATTCTTTTTACACAGATGCTTCAAGGCTGACAGTATGCACACCAAACACTTCACCTCCTGCCCAAAGCCAATTATTTATTCAAAGCTGGCTCTGAGAGCCAAAAAGGTGGGCAAGTCTGCCAACTCCATGCAGCATATTTCAGGAAAATGACTCACTAAGTTCGAGATGTTTTACACATTTAATTAAGCCTTACGCTAACTCCAGTTGGCAAGCAGGAGTATGAATCATGGAAGCTAGATCACAGGAGCAAACTGAAGGCGACAAAAATTCACTGCTTACTTCTGGAGCTGAACAATGACTTACTGAAACAGGGATCCAGGAGGACACTCCTCACTCCATAGGCCAGTGTAGCACAGATAAGAAGCAAGGGGGAGGCAGAAGAACTGCCATGACTTGAAGCCCAGAGGCTGCACCAGCCAGTTGCTACTGAGGAACAGACATCAAGCCCCCTGCTAATCCTCTCTGTGCTGCCAAGCGACACTGATCTACTGCTCTCCCCCTTCAGTGTCTTCTACAAAGAAAGATGTCTTCTTCCAGCAAAGGATGGAACATGGAGGACAAAGACGCCGTGGTAATGGTGTCATGAGCACAACTTTTGTGTCATCATTGTGCATACCACTGCATGTACTCAGTTACCATGCTGTTACTCTACATATGTACTGCAGTATCCTGAGCTCCTTTGCTGAGATAGACTACTACTAAAAGAGATCAAACTTGCACAAAATAGTCCTGATGCTAAAGTAAAAACCATGATGCACGTATATGCATTACCCTGTTATCCATGGGTTGCCCACTCCCACTGCTGACAGCAATGAGCTGAAGTAAATAAGAACAAAAGACAGCTCTGAGGTCCCACAAGACCACAGTAAAACATACAATAGACATTTAGTTTAGAAGGATCCACAGAACATCCATTAGGTATGCTATAAATCAGCCTCCATCATGCCCTTAAAAAAAAGTAGAGCAGCAGCACGTGAAAAAAAATCCATAAACACACCACTAGTTGGCTGCAAGGAAACACAAGTGCAGACATTGTCCTTTGCACTCTTCCAATATGAAATATGTAAACTAGTTTATAATTAAATTCCCACACACCCACAGTACTGATAGTGTATTCATCTCCATCCTCAACATCCTGACCTGCAGGATGACTAGTGTACCGTGCTAGACAAGGGGACACAGACAACACACAGGCAGCATCTCACTGTTATCATTTCAGCCAGCACAAAGTTGTACATCCCTTCTGCAGAACAGAGGTACAAGAAGATCAGAGGTCCCCATTGCAGCAGATTAGGTTTTTCACAGGCATGCTTGGATTTGCTTCCTTGGCCAAGTTGAAACCATCGAGAAACATCCTGCCAGATGCAGTTACTGCCCTTCCCTAATCAAAGGGCACTGGTGTTAAACGTTTAGCTCAGAAGAGAGATTTGTGGAGGAGGTTGTACTGACTTTCAACACCTGTCCCACTAATGCACTTGAGGCTTCAGGAGGCCATGCCTACCCTGTACAACAAAAGATTAATTCTTCACCCATTCCCACACTATTAATCTGAACAATGCTGAAGTCCTCACCATAGCTACAGACACTGAGCTATCAGATAGCAAAATTCTTCATGCAATCCTAAACCAAGCCTGATTTAAACCAGAAAGCGAGCAGGGCAAGGCTGTCACCTTCTTATACCTTTTCACTCACCTTTACATCCACAGCAATATTTTGTACAAGATATGCATAAAGCCTGAATATCAAGTCATATTTATTTAGTATTGTGCTTTACTGCTTAAACACTTGTTGGATACTGGGATCAGTTGTTTATAGGATTTGATCACTTATCTTGTCTGCCTACAGAAATAAACAAACCACACACTGCAAACTGACAAATACCATTCAAAGCTACAGACTGCCAACTGACAAATACTATTCAGATCTGAGCTGTGTTAATCTCCCTTTCACTCAGCGAGACTGTCACCCACAGAAACATATAAATATCTGCAGTAAGATTGCTTCTCATACACTGTTTCCACAAGAAATCTCTCTGTGAAACCAGATGCATACTCTGGAGCTTCAGGGCTACCTTCCCCTCCCTGAAGTGTGATAAAACCTTATGCCAGTCTAGAAAAAACCAACCACAGGAAATTCAAGAGAATAAGCCAATCAGATATAGAAATAAATTCAGACACACACCACAAATCTCCTACCTTGACAAATCTTCTGACTCTGTTCTTTGGGTCAGATGTGCCCTGTGCATCTAATCTACACCATAACAAATTTCAAAAAAGTGAGTAATCCTTCAGTTTTCCCCTAAAAGTTAACAGCATTACACACACCAGGCTTAGGCATTCAGATTTGTCATTTTCTTCAAATACTTGGCTGCTACAGTACAAGAGACCACTTTAGGCACCTGTGGAGAAGCTAGACAGTTGTTTGAGAAGGAACTCCCAAGAACACCAGTGCGCATCAAGCTACCTAGCACACAGCCCTGCTGGGATGGGGCCCTGCCCTGCTTGGCACCCACAGGGCCAAGGGACCAAGGCTCCTTCTGACAAGTAGGACAGCCCAAAGGATGGTGCCCTAGGCAACCTTCCCTCTGGAGAAACCCCCTCACGTCCTGCTCTGCAAACAGCCTCCCCGCAGTGCTGCTGCAGGACAGGCCCTACGCAGACCTCACCTCAGAGGGCTGCTGTGTCAGGCACAGTCAGGAATACTGCCGCTAGGAAGCTGGGATTCACTAAGAATTCCCTTGCTGTAGCTTTCATTTTAGGAACAGAAGTCAGCTCTCCTTCTACTGCTATACTCTCCTTTCTAAGGAACTTCCTAAACCAACTTGAAAAAGAGATGAAGAGACCAAGCATTTCAAACTGAACAAATAAATAACAGCCTCCTCACCATGCCCTCCCTATTCAGCTGTGCAGAATGCTCAGAGCAGCCTTCAAGACCACTGTGCAGCATTTCAGAAACAGTTTTCAGATGACAGACAATCAGAGGAGGCTCACTGTCATAACCAAAACACTACTTTGTGCAGTTTAATTCTGTTGTAACAGATTCTTTGATAGGAAGGGTGACTCACAACTCTTAGATTTCTTAAAAAAGAAATAAAGCAAAACATGTTAAAAGCTGCTGTAATATATACTGTACAAAAAGTCTCTCTCTCAAGACTGTTCATTATAATAGAAGGCTTTTTATAGGAGAATGCAGGAGATTATAGCAACTAAATATGCATGCTTTATAGCACAAACCACTCAAATAACAGGTCTCATGTACAAGAGTATTTCTGCTTTAACAGTACTACGCTGCTCATTGTTCTGTTTGCAAAGTTTGCTTCCATAAGAGGTACTGTTAAATACACATATTACCTTTTCACCTCAGTTGAAAACTGAGAATTGGAGTGAAAAGATAAAGTTTCAGATTAGCAAATACCGAGGACCCCTCAGTTACTGATTACTGGAGGTGAGACCCGTGGTTGCCAGCGTACAAAAGGATCAGACTACTTGTTCAAGTGCTAAATATGAATAAATGTGCCTAATCTGCACACTTCAAACCCAGACCACCCCAAATAACAAAAGACACCAATGAAAGGGCTAGACTGTACTTCAATCATTCATCATATATGTCCATGCCAGTTGGAATCCACTGTGCTTTCCCTCTCTTTTTCTTTTGTTTGATGCTGGTTATCAGAACAAATATTTCTAGACCAGACTAAACAAACCTAGTAACCACTGTAATTACTGACCTCACACAATTAAAAAGGGGACAAAATATACAAAATAAAGACTGAAATAGCAATCATGAAATCCACATCCACTTTTGATGAGATAAATTCTGCCTCTGTTCAGGCCTGTCATTTACAAAACTCCTCACATCCAAAACTGAAATGCTTAGAAGACTTCAGGTTTCTACCTCCTATAATTACAAAGAGGTATTTGACCACAATACCTACACTGCCAGAAACTTAGATATGCCAGGAATATCTGGTATCATAGATACTGGATCAAAGTTTTGAACAGCTGGGAACTTGCAGTTAACTTCACAGACACCATACTGTAAAAACACCCCCCTGCAAGCCTGGACATCAGGTCTTGATATTCAGCCCCACACTTTCCTGGTGTTGAAGTAAGCCTCCTCCACAGAGGTGATACACTACATGGCTTTTGTGACCACCTCTCAGAAATAACTGGCTGAACGCTAGTTTTAAGCATCCAGGTGCCTGAGAAGAGGTAATTTGCCTTCCTTCTCGACTTCCAAAACCTATGCAGTGTTGTTTTTGTTTCTGCTCTGAGTACTCCCCATGCCACTTGCAAATGTCAAAATAATCTTTGTGAAACCCTGAGTGTAATGAGCATGCCTGAGCACTGATCACACATTCTATAAACACAGAACTTCTGCAAGTGTAATTCTTTGGTCAAAATGCAGCCAGACTGATTTATTACCAATAGCTCCCTTTCTAGTCAGCAAGGAAAGCTAGTCAAGTCTTGAAAAAAATAAACTGCACCATGAAGCACATAACTACCTAGAAACAGAGACTCAATATTTGACATCACCAATAACAACATAACCCTTCTGTGTCCAGCCATGCTCATTTGAGATTTTTTTTTGCTTTTTTTTTAGATTTAGAGCTACCCCTTCTGATTTTTCCTATCAAATCTTTGGAAGAAAGCAGTCAGAGGAAGACTTTCTTCCAAAATAACAGTGCCCATCTTGCTTCTTTGTCACATTACTTTTCCTGTGGTGCAAGTTATTTATTAACCTTGGAGTAGCAGGAAAGGAGAGCAGAAGATTCAAAGAAAGAACTCTCATTTCAACACAAAACACTATGTTCTAAGGAGAGAAAAAACCATAGAGTGAGCAAGAAAATTAGAGCAATCTAGTAGGAAAAAAAGTAAAACAATTGACTTTCACTTCATTGTAATGAAGAAAAATGGATTTTCTCACCCTGGAGTTGTAACCATCTGTGTGTAAATTGTAGTTTGTTTCCATTTTAAATAACACGTCTTTCTAGCAGGCACCATACTCATCAGAGAAACAATTTGCCCGTGACTCTAGGGACTGCCAAGTGACTCATCTCTCCTGATGACACAATTCACTCACAGCCAGCACACTCCTGGGCACCAACAGCCATTACGGTATAAGGTTATTTTCATGAGGGAATGGTTTTCCCCAGATGAACTTTCATTTGTCTTAAGTAATAACCCATGTTCAAAATCAAGCAGCCTAATTCCGTGAAGCATTTTACATCTTGCAAATACTGTCAGAACCTCTTTTCCCTGTTCAGCATGACATTTGCTCAGCTGTGACCGCTGCAGCACAGTCTGCAACATTTATTTTAAAAGCTTCCTAAAGCAGTACATTTTCTGTGCATCCACGTGTCTGTCTAATTGATTAAATAAGAGTTGGTCATTTTAGTGTCCACGTACCAAAAAACCATTTGGTTAGTTAGCTGTTTGTTCCCTTGCTAAACACTGCAAACTTAAAAATCCAATGCACAACAGAAAACACACCAACAAAACCCACACCCCCCATGCACTGTCCCTGAACCCTGCAGGCTGCACCACCCCACGGTGTCAGTGCTTCCTGGAGTACCAGGAACAGAGATGAAATCACCACCATACCAAGGTCCTGATTCAAATAAAGGCTTAAGATGATCAGGGCCAACACATGGAAAAATTACACTTCAATAGGAGGGAGCATCAGCTATTATCTCAAGGGAAGCTCTGCTGCCAACTATAATTTTCAGTGACTTTCTCTACCGGTTAAAACTCCATCATTTAGGGTCTCAAGAGATATAGAGACAGAGCTCATTTTTGGAGCTGAAAGACTAACGTTTCTGAGAAACAACCTCAGCCTTTGGCCACAGAGAAAATAATTTCAATGAAGGTTGCCATTCACCAAAGACAGCAGCATTTAGCAAAGGGTACAGAAAGCTAGAGGGGTTGAAAAATCCTGAAAAGGGTTCACAGACTCTTGAAGAAGTTTCTTTAAAGTGCTGTTATCGTCTCTCTAATGCATCAGAGGCACAACAGCACACTGTCTGAAAGCAGTAATTCAAAAAACAACAGTGACTGTGCAATAACAGCTAGAACCGAAAAGTGTAATGTGAATGGGATATCATATATAAACGAGTTGCTAAACTTATGTTTCAGGTCAAATGTAACAAGTCTCTCAGTTTATGTAATAGGTTTTTCTACACACTGCTTACCCCCCCCAAATTTGAAGTTTTCTAGGTCTCTATTTGCTTTATGAAATACACAAGTGGGCAGAGAAAGAAAAAAATCAAAGTGAAAAAATAATAGGCTTTCTTTTTATATTGATATCTCCCCTATGCCAGTTTTAATTCAGTTGATGAGAGTGACAACAAGAAATCAATTTACAAAGAATCAGAAGTAACAAAACTATTTCAATAAGAGTAGCATGGTTGTTGCCCTGTCAGCTTCCCCTTCATTGCTGGGATTCTGAACACAGGCTCTGGGGTGCAAGAGGAGGAGGAGACATTTCATTCATTCCATGACCCCAGCTGTCCCCTCTCTCACATTTTAGCTACACAAATTCAGTGACAAAAAAAACCCTTTAATCTTTATCAAGGACACACATTTTTATACACTATTTTTCATGGAGTTAAATAGAAAGCAATATTCTGTTGGTTGCCTGATCAACTTCATTCCAAAACAAATTGCAGTTACTTACTCTTTTTAAAAGTGTTAGACAATAGGCACCATAGATTAATATATTTCAGGAATTAAAACAATCAATGTACAAGCTGATTGTCTCTAATAATCAATTTACAAAGTTATTACCTACCAAACCCTTTGTAAGAGCTAAATAATGAGGATTATTTAAAAAAAAATTAAGTAAAACAGCTTACACTGCCTACACCACTTGCTCAAAGAACTGTGGAAAGGAGAAATAATTTGTTTCTTAAATACATCACCAGTGCAATTTTGTAAGAACTTATGCAAGGTCATAATATTCCAGTCAGGGCCTGTGTTTGAGTTCACTCAGCATCTATTTCTATAGAGAGAAAAAATCATCCTGGATAGAAGCCTAAAAATCTTTATTTTAGAAAGGTGTGTAGCACAATATCTGAACTTACAATTACTTACATACTGTCATTATAAAGCATTACTTGATAAAAAGAAAATGAATTACTTCAAAGCTTTTCTTACACAAGGTTCCTTAATCCTGAGTGTTTGGTTGTTGTTGGTTGCTTGGTTTTTTGGAGGAAGAAAAAAACCTCAGTATGTTCAGGGAACATGTTGCTGTCATCTAGCAACCCGAACCAGGCTTCCCTCCTCAAAAGTTTTTACATCATATTACCAAATTGTACTTCTCTACACTTTGTGCCATACCACTCATTTGATGATAAGCTTCCTCTTTGTTTTTCTCTGGAAGGAAAATCTCCTCTTGCAGGCCAAGTTTTTTACTAAGGTACAGACTTCTTGTGTGCGTACATGTGTAAACACATATACCAAGGACTGTCTTGTGTTCTGTGATCATTCCTGACAGCTAAAATACAACTCACAAAGCAGCAGAAAAGTAAAGTTACTCTGTTTGAAGCACTACAGACAACTTCTCCAGGAAGAAGCAGAGGCCTTCTTCAGACAACAGGAAGAAGCAGCCTCATATACACAGATTCTAATCCTCAAAGAACACGCTTTATCCATTCTTGTGTCTTCTGAAAATCAAAAGCAACCCAAGAGATTGCTGCATTGACCAATTCTTGATACAGGTGATCAACAAGCCAGTAAGGGAAGTCATTCTGCTGAACCTGATCCCTACCAACAAGAAAGAACTGGTCAAGACTGACGTTCAAGAGCAGTTTTCCTTGCAGTCACCAGGAGAAAGAACTCAAGATCTCAAGACAAAAGAGCAAAGCAAAAGTCAAGGTCACAATTGTAGACTTCATCAGAACAGATTTTGTTCCCTTCAGGCACCTGCTTGGAAGAATCCCAAGGCAGATGATCCTGGAAGAAAGAGGGGTATAGGACAGCTGGATAATTTTCAAGGATCACTTCCTCCTTGCTCAGGATTTGGCCACCCTGACCAACAAAAAAAATCATGGGAAGGCAGCCAAAGGCCTGCATGAATGAACAAGGAGCACCTGAAAAACCTCAGACGTGCAAGTATATCTAAATGGAGGAGACAGGAGTGTCCAGGAGGAACATGAAGACTATTAAGCACATAGTGGTGGTGTCAGGAGAGCCAAAGCCCATGTGCAATTGAATCTGGTGACAGAGAGAATAAAAAGGGCTGCTGTTGTTCTAGCAGCAGCAAAAGGAGTACCTTTGAGTATTCCTTCCTGAGCAGGGAAGGAGAGATGGTGACAAAGGATACAAGAAAGCCAAGGCACCCCCATGCTTTCTTTGCCTTGGTCTCCACTGGTAATTCTGAGCCTCTAGGACTCCTAAGCCCCTGAAAAAAGGTGGGAAAGAAGGATTTGGCTTTGGTGGAGGAGGGTCAGGTTAGGGGGCATTTAAAAAAAAAAGCAACATACCCCACAAAAAGAATGTGGGACTCAATGAAATACATCCATTAATGCTGAGGGAACTGACCAATATCATTGTGTGGCCACTCCCAGTACTCTGAAGACACACAGCAATCAGAGAAGCTTTTTGAGAGGTGTGAGAAATGATGTAGTTCCCTTTCTTCAAGAAGGAAGATTCAGTAAATTTCAAGCCAGTCAGCTTCACCTCAATATCTGAAAGGGTGATGAATCAAATGTCTTTGGAAAGAATTCACAAACATATGAATGGCAAGAAAATTATTTGCCATAGTCACCACAGATTTGTGAAGAGGAAAATGCTGCTTAAACAACCTGACAGCCTTCACCATTTTGAAGAATGAAGGTGTAGACGTCAAGTAAGCCTTTTGACACTGTTTCCCACATCATCTCAGACAAACAGACGAAGGACTGATTGAATCAGATAACTGAACAGTGAGATTGATCAAAACCTGAACTGTAATACCCACAGGGTTGTGAGTTGCACAAAGTTCAATTGGAGTCAGTCACTGGCATACCCCAGGGATCAAGACTGGGTCCTGCATTATTTAACATCTTCATTAATGATTTGCATGATTGGCCAGAGTATACACTCTACAAGTCTGTAGGTGTTACAGAATGCAGTGACAGCTGATAACAGCAGACAGTTGTGCTGTGTCCAGAGGGACTGTTTCTGAATGAAGAAATTGGCCAACAGCATTACCCTGAAGTCTGGCAAAGGAACATGCAAGGTTCTGTATCTCAAGAAAAACAACCCTGTGCACTGCTACAGGCTGGGGGCCACACAGCTGGAATCCATCTTGCAGAGAAAGACCTGGGCATCCTGGTGGACAAGCAGAATTGAGCCAGCTGCCAAAGAAAGCTGACAACGCTCTGGGCTGTATTAGAAAAGGTGTTGCCAGCAGGTCTGGTGTAGTGATCCTTCTCTTCCACTCAGCACTGCTGAGACATCTGGAGTGATGCCCTCTTCTGGGCTTATGCAGCTCAAAAAAAGACAAGGATATACTAGAGCATGTGAAGGTGAATCACCACAAAAATAAACAATGGAGGAGCAGATCTGACCTACAAAAAAAGATTATGAGAAAGCTGGAATTCTATCCCCTGAAGACAACAATGCAGGAGACAAGGAAAGAATGGAGAATGTGTCTTATTCATATGTATAGATACCCAAAGAGGGAAAATAAAAATGACAGAACGAGACTCTTTGCAGTGGTTTCTCCAGTGAGAGGAGGCAGTGAGCACAGGGGGACAAGGGAAAAGTTAAACATGAACGTTTTCTTTTCCTCTTAGGGTGATCAAATGCTAGAACCAGGTCCCAGAGAGCTTGTAGAGTCCATTCAAGGCACAACTGGATGCTGTGCCAAGCACTCTCACCACTGACACCGTTCTCAGCAAGGCAGGGAAGGTTGGGCTAGGTGATCTCCAGAGGCACCCTCCAACATCAGTTTTCTACGTTGCCACAGACATTTATTGCCTTGATAACAGCAGCACAAGAGCAACAAATAAAATTTCCACTGAGGTGCAGGTTTCATGCTTTCCTCATGGTGATCATTCAATGCAGTTTTCCTTCAGTTCCTAAAAACGATCACACAAGCTGCTACTGCCATTAGTTATAGAATCTTGATGTTTCATTGAGGGTCCAATAAATTCATATTCTCGTGGCAGAGCCTGCAACACGTGCTTGCCATGAGCCACACACANACAAATTCATATTCTCGCTACAGACCACGGCAGAGCCTGCAACATGTGCTTGCCATGAGCCACACACAGAGCATCCACCTTTGCTCCCTCCAGTTTTATTACTCACATTTCCACCAGTGCACACAGTGTCAGCAGAAGTTACAGGTCTTTAGAAACTGCACAGGAGTTAAGAGTAAGCCTAGGTACCGCCATTTTCAGTTTTGCCACTTGGTTCTGTTTGTGCATCAGCATTTCCACTGCCTATCTGCTCTACTCTCCCCGAGAGCCCCGTGCAGCACTTGAACTAGAGCATACAAATTCCCTTGAAAGGGTAAAACAGCTCAAAGCCACGTTACAAGATAGCTTCTGAATGCTGTAATTTCAAAGTACTGCAACCTGTTTCGCACTTATTATTTTAGAAAAATGTGACAAACAATTTTGCTGCCAGCTGCACCTTCAAGGAAGTTTAGATAGAATGCTAACCCTTTGACCTAGACTAGATCACAAGACAGATCACCCTTAAGTATGTTGGGGCTGCTAATCAACATAGATGGTCAGACCTATCCTTCTCTATCAAGAAAAGGCCATTTTGTTAAAAATAATCTCTTAAGGAAAAACAGCATCCTCCAAGTCTAAGCAATAACTGTTGCAGGAGTATAAAATCCTCTTAAGGAAATTTCTATCCACTAATCTGCTTGCTTTTGTGGCAGGACAAACAGGGTGTTTGTGATGTTCCTCCTCCTAGGAAAAAGCCCTGATAGCAACCTTCAGTAATCTGGGTGACAATTCTACAGCAGAGCTGACTCAATGCTCTAGGGCTAAGATGTGTCTCAGGAACACTTGCTCTGTCCAATAATCCCATTTGTTTATGTCCCCAAGACATTTAAAGAACTTGTCCACCAACAGGAAAATCAGACCTCAAGAAAAAAAGAGAAGTGCAGTTTTTAGAATGCATTTTACCACCATCTCATTTGTCCACACTATACACAGCATGGGAGAAACAGCAGGAGGCCAACATAGCCTAAGGCAGGTTATTTATAAAAACATCCTTTAAGCAGGTGTGAACCACTGCATTACACGATTTAAATTCACTCCTTAGGTCACACTTCAATGTATCAAAACAAACAAAAAAATTCTTCAAGCTTGGGCATAGTACACCTATCAGTCACCTGAGGAGTGGTCTGTTCTTTCTTATATTTCTTATAATACCATTGCAGCAGGACACAGATTTCATGGAAATAGAAGAGGCTTAGAGACTGAACCAGCAAAGGGCTGAAATAGCAAGGCAGCAGCAGCAGAGAAAGTGAGAAAAAAATCAGAAAGAAACACCATAACAGATATTAAATTGCGCACTGCAATGTTTACCTCAGAAAATGAGAACACGGGATTAAGGTTTCTGTACAAGTAGTCATTACATGCCTTTTGTTTTCTGCCAAATTTCAAACTGAATTATAAGAAACACCCTAACAAAAATTAACTAGGTTTAAATTAATTCAGGAAATGAAGGCTATATTTACAAAAAGTCCTCCTAAAACCCACAAACCAGAAATCTTTTCTTCAGCCATATCTTCAAAGAAAGTGATGAGCCAAGCTACCTGCATTTAATTTCTTCCCCAAGCTTTTTAAAGAGTAATTTACTGCTCTTTTTAAGAAATGATAATGGAAGGGAAAAAAATCCATTTGTAAGCTGCACTCATTTCAGAGATCAAAGCTAAAATTCCTTCCTCCTTCCTATCATTACAGTGTTAAACTACACCTTTAACATACATAATAAAAACTAACAAAAACACATCCTTGCACAGAAAACCAGACACAAAAGGTAAGTTATATATTTCAAGGAGTAAGAGATACCAGGAAATTGATCTTCAAGAGGTGGCTAGTTAGACATGCACCTTGGCAGCCTCCCTTCAGTCCTGAAGGGATTCAGTCTACTTTGCTTTTTGACATCAGCAAATGGCTGATCCTCTATCAAGCAGTCCTGGGGTGACTTGGTGATGCTTGTATCCCCAGTCACCTGTTCTCTTTATGTTGGATACTGTGTTCTGTACCCTTAAGACTGGTTCCCCCCCAATTTGCCCTAAGCCAGGACACAAGCACACCTTGGCTCACTCCACACAAACCAGAGGCACCTTGCCCTGATACACGAGAGCAATGTCAAGCTTTGCCCTCAACTCATCATAATAGTGAATGATGATTTGTCCTTGCCTGCTTTATACCTTAATATGGCTTACTGGGCATATAAACACTTTAAGGCAGGACTTACCTTTTCCTGTAGGTTTGGATTTGTTTGTTTTTTAATTAGCTCAATAATACAGTGATACAATGTTAACAACAGATTAACTTGAAGCAAAGGGTTAGCTCAGTCTTGCTGTGGTGAAGATATAGCCAAGGGAACAGGCAGTAATGACTTCAATTTAATAGTCTATGGAATTAACTTATGCACAATTTACAACACATAAACCTTGTACATATGACAGCTACTCTTTTTAAGGTCATTACAAAATCTTCTCTGCAGGAAGATGTGTGCTCTTCCCCGGAAAAAAATGCACAGCCAATATCTGTAAAATAAAATTCCCTAACCTCTAGTTGAGCACATCTTTTTATTCCTCACGTGACCTTGTAATAAGAGATCGAAAATGGGTTGGCTTTGTATCTTGACAGCTACAAGCATGTGGAGAATATGTACCGGAGACCTTTTGTTTCATGAAGACAGAAGGTGATATTATAATAATTTGTTAACATTTGTGTGATCCATGAATCAGCTGATTTACCTCTTTTACAGGTTCTTCATCCGGGGCAGCATCTTCCACCACAGTCTAGTAAACAGACAGAAGACAAGAGAAGAAAAATCCTGTAAATATATGCTACCAAGAAAGACAATTTTAACCCAAGATCTAGCACAAAACACAGTCCATTTAGTTTTAGGCAGTTAAGTTGCTTTCAATTTATCCTACTATAGTAGGTTTGTTCAATTCTTCACACTGTGCAGAGGTAAAATAATCTTTGAATCCACAGGGACCTGCTTTCCCCAAGATATACAAAATGTTACGAGAAGAAAGCACAATAAAAGAACTATTAAAATTGCTGATGAATAGTTGAAGCCAAATTTGTCACAGAATGGATAAAGAACAAAAGATTACTGAATAAACTAGAGAAATGGAACATCATTTCTTGCTGGGAAGAGAGTATATATGTGTGTATATAGGAGCAAATTTTCTAAACACTCAGTTTCCATTTCAATGTTGTGCTCAACTAAAATCCATTAAGCCACAAACCCTTTTGAAAACGGGTAGAAAGATTACGTAGAGCTTGATCACACAGCCCTTTCTCAGGAAAAATATTCCCAATGCTGTAATTCACTATCCTATCCATCCAGCTTGAGTGGGGATCAATAACTTTACCTACTCTCAAAGAAATTCTAGAACAGCAAACACCCCAGTTTTCTTGCTTACTTGTCAAACACAATTAATGACCTCCTGAGCCAACAGGTGAAAGCAGCAGTATTTCACTCTAATCTCCCTTTACACAAACGTAATATAGAACATGCCCTTGATGCACTCTTCCTTATTAAGTGATTGATTTACTATAAAAGCTGTCTTTAATATCTGCAAGTCATTCACCTGAGTCATGCACAGGCACTCATAAATGTCTCTGTTTTAAAAGGGTTTTTGGCATTAAGGAAGGGAAGGAGAAACAGGTCCATATGCATCCAAGAATTAAACTGTCTCCCTCCTTGTCTGCTCACTGTGAAAAGCTTCCATGAAAAAGAACAACTTGCAGACAATCATGAAAACATTTTATCCCACACAGATTTAGAGACCACGACAGTTCTCTTGAATCAGTACAACCACTAGTGTTTAAACTGCATTGAGCTCACTAAAGAGTAAATGTTTCCGCTGTTTGAAAATGTCTTCATGGACAAGAGCCCACAAGAGATGACATTACTTTCTATGTAATGAATTACTTTCTATACTTTTACTAGATTTGAGCAAACAGTACTTTAGCAATTCTATCTATAGCATGATCTAAAATGGTCTTAAGTTATTGCATATCTTTATTGTGCTTAGGGACAGCAATAACTAGAGCCAATAAATTGTGCTTTACCTGCTGTTCATATCTAAATTGCAGGTGTTGATGCCTGCAATTCTTTAACCCTCTAAACTTTTTCTAAGTGAAATCTCAGCAAGTGATAGAACAGCGTAGCTCAGCTATGCTGTTCTTTCAAGCAGGAAATGAAAAAAAGCACCAGCAAAACCTACAAACTCACACATCTGATTAACTATCATTGCAGTGCGTCAATTGCCCCTGGTAAGGATATGCACACAGTTTCTTCTGAAAGAAAGGTCGAAGTAGTCTCTACCAGCAAAAGAAGTGACAACACAAAGACTTCTCCCAGGCAATTCAGCTTTAGTGCACGATTTACCCTGTGATCTAGGGGAGTTTTTCCCAGAAGTGGACAACAGAAAAAGCAATCACTGAAGTGCTTTCTGACTGGGCCAGAAAGAAAAACACTGGGCACACAAAAAATGAACTGATTTTAGAAAGGAGGGAAGGAGGAAGAAAAAAAACCTGGCACAGATATGCACTTGGAGTACCCACAGAGCGAAAGGTAGACTTGGAAGGGGAGCATCACTTCTGTGAGGTTCAGCAGAAAACTGTACACCATAAATATAGCAGTCTTCTCATTGTGAAAGTGAATTAAGATGATGTCAGCTGACTTCTAAAACAAAACCAGCAATGATACACAATTTCCCAGCTATAACTGGTTTATTAGCCCTGGGATTCCTTGCAATACGCAAAGTGGAACAAGTGACAGTATCCAGAAGTGAATTACATGATTTAAACCTTTACAAGCCCCCCATAGCTTCTTTTTAACCTAGGGACTCCAGAATGATCTGTGCTGGTATAAAAGATCACATTATCACTTGTGCTGTGTTGTTTACATGTACAAACTAACACCTGGCATGAAACCTCTCCTGCAGTTCAGCAACTCCTTTTGAGTCAAGTGTTTTGTGTTCTCCATAACCTGTCTGGCTCAGTCACACTCCCATCATTCCCTCTCACCAAAACCCTGTTACAGTACTTCAATCAAACAAGAGGATGGGGGGTTAAAAAATAAACACCAACACCCCCACATCACAAGTTTCATTCATCTATTTCTACTGCCTGTCTCTTACAAATGTGCAGCCTGTGCTACAAGCAGTTGACCTGAAATATTTTGGGGTTTTTGCACTGCTCGACAGTCCCAGAAATACTCAGGAATCTATCTCGTCCCACTACCGTACAAAAATCATAACATCATAGAATAACCCAAGCTGGAAGGCACCCACAAGGATCACAGAGCTCAGCTCCTGCAAAGGACATCCCCAAGAATCACACCATGTGACTGAGCACTGTCCAAACACTTCTTGAACTTGAACGACGCCTTTCTTGACACAAGATAACCTTAGATTGCCGGTAATGAAAACGCTGCAAGACAAATCGTGAGCACACGCAACGCAGCGGCCAGCTAATTACCACAGCGTCGTGTTTCCAGTACGATCCGGAAAGCAGAGTCTTGCGCTAGGAGGGAATGGGCAAATGGGTAATCAGAACACAAGTGAGGTCCAGGGACCCATTCGAGCCTCAAATTGCACATCACACACTTCATGTTTAAATGTGAGCCTGAGTCCGACTCAGCCCGCTTTGTGGGTTTCCATCTGTTGTATACACTCTTTCCAGCCATCCCAGTCCCCCGGGGCACGGTTCCGACCCGAGCCCGGTGCCGGGCGGGCAGGACAGGACGGGACGGGACATCCCGCACTGCCCGGGCTCCGCGGCCGCCGCTCCAAACGGCTCCGCCTGTGAGGCAACAGGTTCCCGAGCCTCGCCTGGCTCCCCGCCCTCAGCAGCGAGCAGAGCGGGCGAGGGATGCCCATCACACCCCATTTCGTGAGCTTTGGGGCACCACCGAGGCGCTTCCCCCGGCGGGAAGGGGGTGCCGGCGGCCCCGCCGCTGCCGCACGCCCCCGCAGCCGCTCACCTCCGTCTCCATGGGCTCCACCTCTATCCCCTTCCATAGCTCCAGCAAGTGGGCGATCGGCATGCTGGGCGATTCCTGCCTGAGGACGGGATCAAGCAGCAGGACAGCGCGTCGGCCGCCGGCGAGAGCGGGAGCGGGGAACGGAATGTGTCACGGGGAACGGGACACGGCGCCGAGTGGGACCGGGACCCTCCACCCACCCGCTCGGCAAAATGGCTCCGCGCTGCCCCCAGGGGAGCCGCAGGACGGGTGCGGGCGCTCCGCAGGCGCGGGGGGCAGGACAAGGCAGCGGCCGCCGCTCCGCAGCCGCCGACGGACCCCCGCCGCCCCGTCCCGTCGCTCTCGGCCGCCGCGACCGCCTGGGCTCGCTTAGAAGCCGAGGGGAAAGTTGCTGCGGAGGATGCTGCGGCGGCGGCGGGCGGTGCTATGGCAACGGCAGCGCGGCCCCCCCGCCCGCCCGGCCCCGCCCGCAGCGCCCCGGGGACCCGCGGGGCCAGAACGGCGGCGCGGCAGGACCGGGGCTGCAGAGGCAACAGGAAAATTAGTCCCTTTATAGCCGCTATGTAGAACGTTGGAATCTTGGTAGGGCGTGCAGCTAACAGAGGGGTATCTAAGGTTTACAAAGCCCGGTGTTATTCCAGTCTCACAAAGAATTAACTACCACTTCTTTTACTATTTTATCTCTGTACTACAAAGCCTGTAGCCTGTTTATTCACGTGGCCTTTCCTCCTCCTTCAAATCTCAAAAGTCATTACAACCTTACTATAGCAAGCATGACAACACACCGCATGCCCGCCTGCCAGAGACCATGGTTTATGCAGACATTGATTTGAATTCTCCTCAAATTTAGGACAAAACATGCATTTTAAGTTGTTCGGGCAACTTCATCAGGGGCCAAAAGGTTTCAGTGTTAAATAAATCACTGCTCTTCAAAGAGCCATTTTGGAACGAAGAGTCAATATGCAGAGTGCATTTTTCTTTTGTTCCATGCTCAAAATGCCATAGTTCGCTTCCATATAAGCAGTGCTGCACAAATTCAGCACAACTTTTCATTAACAACAAAAGTTCTTCTGCCAGTCCACAAAGGAATATTTGAGAAATGTTCCTCCTCCAGTCCCATCTCTGCTGCCCCAAACTGTATTGAACATGAATAAGCTCCTCTGTGACTCCAAATGCTAAACACGATTAGGAAAATCAAATTCACTAGCCATAATAAAGAAGAAAAAAAAATTAGTCCTCATCCAGAGCCACAAACGGAGTCATGCATTCAAATACTGCTGCAAGAGCTCAGTCTTTTAATTGTGTTAGAATGTGAACACTTTTCTTGACATCTATGACAACACTTCAGTAACAACTTGTAACACCAATTATGCAGTTTCATCTGCTTTACAGATTGAGCAATTAAATATCTAGATTACTGCCTTTACTCACTACTCACCAAAACATTGTAGTGGGAGCGATGTTAACCACGTAACAGATAACTGAGGTCAGAAGCTGCAGTACCTGGCTGTAACACATTCCCTGGCTCTGTGTCCTGTCCCTAGCAACACTTGAGAGATGGAGTTCCTACCTTTGGCTCGACACACAGGCACTCCCAAACAGCCTCACAGCACCAACGATTGTGAAGCCAAAGCCAGGACCACACAACAAATTCAGAGCACAAACCACGCTTGTTTTACAAAACCCAGGGACCTTTATCAACCTGACATATTATCCCCAAGAAGATTGTACATGATTGTATCACATGCCATCTTGATTTTTAAAAACTGTTTAACTCCAATTTACAGGACTGTATTTTAGCCTTTGAGTTACAAATCTTGGATGCTACAGGCTGAGAGCAAGAGCAAAGTGTCTGTGACAACAGGGAACTGGGGAGGTTCAGATAATCCCAGGGGAGGCAAATCCAAGGTTTGGGGTCATGGCACTGTAGTCAAGTTACAAACATGTCCATTCAGATCCAATGTTTTTACAACTTTTCCGTGAACTTCACTTAATTCTTGAGACATACAGTTACATGCTTCCTTAAGTATTAATCTGTTACCCAGTTGGGACATCAAAACTCGCAAGTTTATTTCCAGACCACTTTGGTCAGTCTAAACATGCATAAAATAAAAGCCAGGGAAAACAAATGATAAGATCTTGTTACTGCTTTGACATATATTCTTCTGTTATAAACATGATACATGTACTATGCAGTAGACTGCTTGCACTCTTTCAGCACCAAGATGACTTGGACCCAAATTATATATTCAAAAATAGTTGGACTAACCAAAGCACTCATTCCATACTCCATTTCTAATTCCATACTCCATTTCTAATCCCTACCTAACAAAGGGCAGAAATTTTTAACCTCAGCTCAAATGAAAATGTGGGTTTGGATAATTTTCCCCCTGCCCTTTATTTTGAAGCATCACAAAATCAGGAGTAGTCCACTTCCAAAAATACCTCATTAGGAGCAGAATAAAGAAATAGAAGGGAAGAGGGGGATGGATCGTAGAAGCAAAAAAGATACAGAAAAGAGCAGACGGAAATTCAAAGAAATTGTCTCCAAGGACACACAAGAAATCTGGTCAGAGCAGTAGCTGCAGATTTTTTTCCTAAGAATAAAGTTAGTTAATTACACTTACAATTTAGCAGAAGTAATATTTGCAGGTATGCTATCTAGGCTGAGAATTGCAAGGAGATGAGTTCAGCTTGCATCAAGAAAATCAAAGCACTTCTATCTCCTGTGTAAGGAAGCACTGGACTACTCGCATGGTGATTTTTCATCTATTTTTACCTGTCTCCTGAGTGGTAGCTAATGGTTGCTGCCAGATGCAGAGTGGGGGATTAGACACATCAATCTCCTGCTGGGTTATGGTAACTCCTACACTAGCAGGAGATACAGAAGTACAGAAGAAAATTTCTTAAGAGCATCGTGTACAAATCACATTAAGACACTTCAATAACTTACACATCTGCTGATTTGTGGAAAAGGAAAGGGCTATTTCCCCATTTGATGCACAAAAGGGAAGCACAGAGAAATAGTATTCTCTGCCACTAGCTCAACACCCTCCCAAGTTCATGACTTCAGTGTTAGTTGAATGGAATCACTTCCTGCCAAAACACACACATTCATCTGCATGCAGCTTGAGCTCACATCTCACTCAAAGCTTGAGCAAGATAATCTTCTGCCTGTCCAACAACCAAAAGAGATACTACTTGGCACAGAAGTCAGCAAAAACGCCTCTCTCCTTCAAAGGCATTCCCCACCATCCCCCTCTGCATTTAAATGCCTCTTCCAGGTTGCCACAGTACAATCACCTGCCATTAGGCTGGCTACACTGCCAGACCAGCATCACCTGCCCAATTTCAATCGTGATTTCACTCAAGTGAAAACTCCTTTCCTGCACACAACACTTTGGGGCAAGACTGACCCCTTGCCTGTCTGTTCATCTGCAGCATTACACAAGCAAAATTGCAGCTTCATTTTCAGTAACTCCCAGGCAAACAAGATCTACATGGAACACTTTCCTAAAGGCTGGAATCCCCCAAGTGCCAGCACTGAGATCAGGTCTCTGAAGTGTCAGTAGCAGCAGTAAAAGTGGGAGGAAAAAATTTGCCAAGAGCAAAGTAACAACACTCCCCTGTCCCTTTCACGTGCTGCACTAGAGAGCATTCATAGAGTGCATTACTTGTCTGATGCCATTTTTGGCTGCTACAGGACTCCTGGAAAACCTTGAATGCTCAACAACAAAAAGACCCAACCACTGATCATCCCCTAACCTCCAAAGAAATCAGACTGTACAATGTGTGCTGAAGTTCCCCCAAAAGTCACTTAAGAAAAGAACAAAATCAGAGTACAGCACTAACAACATTACCTGTAGATTAATCCAGTTTCCCAAGGCACCAAAAAGGAATTTCTTTGGTCCTTTCCAGTGGTTCCTGCTATATACAGTAGCCAAAATAGGATGGACCTGAGGCAGAGGAACTCTGTCATGCAGCACAAACACATTTCAAGCAAGCAGTCATCTTGTAACCTCTTTATTCTGTTGCATATTTGTACCTACAGAATGAGCACATGGGGAAGGATGCTTAATTACCCTTTCTGTGAAAAAATTCCTCCTAATGTCCTAAACAGAAAAAGACCAAGGCACATTGAAAGAATACTTCAAAATACCTCACTTGACAGCAAATGGTTAGCATAAACTGGAGGAAATCCCACAATGGCAGAAGGTGACGTACACAGATCATGCACAAGCAGAATCCCAACAGCAAGAGGAGAGGCCTGAGCACATCCCAGTGATGGTGTTAGATCCACACAGACCACTGCCATCACGTATATCCATCCCAATGGTACATCCATCAGCTGCTGCTCTAGTTGACCATAAAAGGCAGCCTTATGGCAGGGAAGTAGAAAGCCTGGTCTTTGAGGCTCATATGGGACTTTCACTGCACCATCCTAAATGTGAAAGAAACATGCTGTGCATGACTGGTTTCCTAGAATCTGTACAGTCAAGCTTGTCTTAGATGGATGAAATCCGTGGCAATTGGGTGTCAAATGCTAGAATTAACTAGTAAAAGTAGGGCAGGTTTTAAAGAGGATCTAAGCATCATTCTTTGATAGAGGGAAGTCTAAGTTGCCTATACTTTTCTGGTTTTATACTAAAGTTACCAAAAGCTACTCTTCCTGGTCGAGAGCAAATAAACATAATCCCTCACACTACTTTTTCTCCATGAGAGCAGGTGTTGAAATGCTTTAAGCTCATTCCTAAACAAGATGAATACATTTCTGTTCAGCTTATTTGTTCAGCATCTCAGCATTAAGTGCTTCAAGCTCAGCACTTGGATGGCCTACCATCATTTGTGCAGAAGCTGAGAGAAGCATAAAACAGTATCTATAGACTGCTAATTACGCCAGACACGGGAAATAGCATTTACTACAATAGGAGAGGCATCCCTACTGCTGCTAAAACAATCTGCTGTTTAGTTGTGAAATACATGCCTGAGAAACACGAGAGGAAACAGTGGCAGATAAGGCACTCAGTATCAAAGCAGTGTGCATCTGCCCTCTGCAGAGATCATAACTTAACATTTTCAAATTAAAATCATGTCTGCTGAGTCCCCTGAAATAAGAAATGCTCAAAACTGGAGAGAAAGTCAGCTTAATTCCTAACATTTGCAATGGTCTGGCTTCACCATTTGTATTTAATGAGAAGGTCTAGACTGAACATTAAAATCAATATGCTTAGACAGCAACGAGAGTAAATAGAGACCTTCAGTTTAAAGGGGGCAACAGATAGCTATTACAAGCCAGCCAGGTGCCTCTGCAAAACAGGGATGAAGGCTATTAGAAGCTGTAGAAAAACAAACATTTTTCACATCTGTTGGTTATCTGCATTAAGGCTGCAGCTACTTAGCACATCCTACATTTATCAGTTCTTAATATTATTGAATGGTTAAATACTGGAAGAATTAACCTGGAAAACAGAAAACCTAGTTCAGATATCTGCAGTAGACCAGCTTCCTTCAGCACAGACATGGCTCAGCTGATGTCCTCAGTAGGGATAATTGGCCTGAGCAGCAGAGACCCCTCTCTGTTCCTGCACTGACCCATCATTTTAGTTCAGGTACAATATTGGGTCTGGCTTCAATAGCCTGGGGGCCTTGGGGCTGGTGAGCCAGAGCAGAATACTGGAAACAGCACCAAGTGGCATCACATGGCATCAACCAATCCACCTGAGTGCTACCTGTACTAAACTAGGTGATGCCCTGGTTTTCCACAAGCCATTTGGGTACCTGCATCGTGTTTGCACTGCAAGCCTGCACAGCTAGAAAGCCTGAGCTGATTTGCTGACAGTTTGCCCCAAATCCAAAGCCTGTTAGTCTCCTTACTGTGCAAGGCATTAACCACTCTCAGAGCTGAGCTGCCAAACAACAAGGTAGCCTTACCTGCTACATCCTGTACCTAATAAAAAATTGAAAGGACTCCTGTGGCAAAGATGCTGACCCTCAGAAACATTTACTCAAGTAATCTCCTACACAGCAATTCCCTGTGCAAACCTCAGGGATATTCATCATTTAAGCTGTAATTCCCCATTACACACTGGTAAACACCAGTTAAAGATGTTCAACAAAGATAAGTTGCAGCAAAAGCTTTCCTGCTACACAATATTACACTAAGATGTGTGACTTCATCTTTTCATCTTACAAGCCCAGAATAGACTGTTTCCCCCAAAATGCACTGTATATAGCTATTCAAGGAGCAGCTCACAATGCCCTAGAGCAGATTTCCAAGGACACATTCCCATCTCAGCCAGTTCCTACTGCAGCAGCAGTACCTTGGCTGAACAAAGAGGATTTCACTTGCCTGCTGCACGCAGCCACTTCTGTCAGAGGCTGGAGAGCTGAACACAAACAGCTCCAGTCAGGCTGGATCAAGGCTTCTCAGCAGCTGCAGCACAGCTTGAACACTTACTGCACCCAAAATGAGGGAATGGGAAGGGAAAAGGACAGTCACATTGCCCTCAACTCAGGGCCAGGAAAACTGATTTGGAGGCAATAAAGCAATTCAGGATGATGGGGGAGAATGTTTGACACTTCACTTACTCTGCTGCACTTACTGCATCCAGAGATAATACCACCCCAGTGTACCCTTCTTCCCTCCCAAAAAACCAAGGAAAATATCATCCCTGTCACCTCAATGCCAAATGAGTGAGGCACACAGCAAAAAGATGCTAGCTGCAACCTAGTCTCACCAGCTGCTTAAACATTTCTACACTAAAAGCAGCAAGAACAGCTTTGGTACCTCAATTGGACCATGCAGAAGCAGCAGAAACACCATCAGGAAAAGGTTACAGGGCTGCACTGCTGCTAGAATCTCACTAGGCTGGATGTGGCTGCACTGAACAGGGTGAGAGCACCTGTCCTACTCCAGCCTACACAGGGCAAACAGTCCTCAGGAAATAACTTTAAGTCTCCTTTAACTTTCATTGACAAAAACAGACTACTTTCATACAGGTCACTGTTTCTGTCAGTAGTTACATGTAGAAGTCCAAGCAAATTGTCAACTTAAGTACGTAATGAAATTATTATTTTAGATCTGGAGCAACATTCTGGTGACAATGCTCAGAAACTAATTTTTTCACATAAACTTTCTAAATTAAAAATATTATAACTAAAAGCTTACTTCCTAATTTTCTTTCTGTAACAGACTAGAAAATATTGTGATAGAGATATTAAGATGGTCTAAAACACAGAGAGATAACTGTAAGCAGTATTTCAAGCATATTCCAGTAAGAGCAGCCTTAACGTGATGCAAGATTACATGTGATAGAAAATGTCACAGTAAGCTACCCAATAGCTGTAACCCAGACACTTTAGGTGACTGAGGATAAGGTATTAGTTCATTTGTGGGCAGCCTTTCAGTTTAGATCCTGCAAAATGTCTGCCTGAACACAAGGAATAACTGAATTATAGCCTTCCTAAAAGAAGATCCATTTTTCCTTCAATGTTAGGGGAAAAAAGCTGTGTCAAGACAATGCACTTCATTACTTCCAGTATGTCTACCCAGACAAAAGACTCTCATCAAACTTGTACACATACGTGAGATTTTCAGCAACTGCAAAGGTATTTGAATAAACAATGGAGAAACAAAACATATCCATTAAGGAGATTCACACAGAGCCTGAGGAAGCCACAACTTGGAACAGAGGAAAGGATCAGAATATTCACAATTCATTCTGAAAGCTAACACAAGCTCCTAGGTTTTCACTCAGTAAACCATGATCTCACACTGTAAGAACAGGAGTGAATGCAGCACCATCTGAAGCTGATGTACATCAGCTTCATAAATTCTTCTTCAAGGGCTCTAACCTACAGCCTGGAAACAAATAAAGTCTAGTCAACATAAACAGTGACAATCCTGCATTTTTGCAGGAGCTTTGCAACATCGAGTGTCTTTAGTATCAAGGGAATTATTACCTTTCAAATGGAACATTCAAATCAATAAAGACCTGAGAAAGCATAGACACAAGTTAAATCAGAAATCAAAAATTTCCAACCCAAGCCCATATAGTCAGTATGATTTCTTCCCCTTCAACCAGTTCGCATTTGTCTTTTTAAAGATGACTTTCGCTTGAAGATGAGAAAGAAAAACAGAGTTATTAAACTCTGCAGGTGCTTTATATCCAATTCTGTTAAAAAAAACAAATCATACCCCAAACTGAGTTAATTTCTCCAGTGTTTTGAATTTTAAGCAGACAGCAGTAACAGTTTTTTAGGTTTGCTATTTTCAGCTTGTGACATGCTGAATTTTCATTACTTTTTCCAAATGAATACCACAGTAGCTGCTTATTTTTATAGACAAGTAGGAGATAACTGAGATTCAGACTCAAATATTGGAGCTCGAGAAATGAAGTACTATGGATGATGATTAAAGGTTTTTCAGTTGTAGCCCAACCAGCATCTACCAACTGTGCAATTCCAGAAAGAATTCCCCCTCATCGTGGCAGCTACCATTAGTAAAGGCAAGGACAGAAGGGAGAGCTGGGGACAGAAAGTGATAGACCAGAGCTAAAATCCTTGAATGCTGTGAGACTAAACAGAGAGCCAGGCTGCACAGCACAGCTGTATATCACCCCCACATAACTCACATTTCCCATCCCTTTGATGAAGACTTTAAAAAGGCAGCTTGATGGGCAAGTTAAAATCATGCTGCACAAGGAACCAAACCACTTAACACTTCCAGCACCCACTAGCAGAGAGACAGCAGCTATAACGTAGCAACTCTTTCCAAAATAGACATTAGAGGTCAAGCAAGTGCTTTTCACAGCAATATCACTGAGATGAGTTACATGCACAAACCAGAATTCCCACCTCCTGGTGGAGCAGAAACACACAAGGCTGGGATGGGGTGTCCAGAGGTGAGCCTGTTAGGCCACACAGCCAGGCTCCCACCACACCAGGTGCAGCAGGAAAGCCCAGGTAGAAACAACAAGCCTGCCCACACACTTTCCATGCCATTTCCCACTTCTCAAGATGAGTAAGTCAGGAAGGTATGTGCTAGCAGCCTACCTCTAAGTACCCTTCTTCCCCCTCCCGAGAAGCAGTAAGGACATGGTGCTCCTCAAAGCCCCTTTCCCACCTTCTCAGGTCAAGGTGCAGCAGTACCAGAGCCCAGGAGCCCACAAGAATGGTGTGCTTCCATGTTCAGCAGACAGGTAACAAAACTCTGCTTCCCCAGAGCACAGCAATACCAGCACAGACTGCAGAATGCCCCCCAGCCACCAAGGCAGGGAAGGCTTCTGCACACCCAGCCTGCAGGAATTTAAAGCCCCTCCTTTCTGTAACAAGGATCACTTGGGTGAGGGCCACCTGGAGGAGAGCCACCTGCTCCTGGGCTCCAGAGGAAAGAACAGCACTCCTGGTGTTGGGAGCACTGGCCAGGAAGGGCTTTCTGGCAAGAAGGGAACAGTTGCTGCTGTTGGCCTCTTGTTGAGGGTAGACACACATCCTGAGCCAGGGCAGAGAGTGTCTGTAGTGGAGGAAATGCAGAGAGCATTTCACCCACGGGGCTGTCAGTCAGATGAGCACTGGCTGACTGATATTTTGATTCAGATGCATATTAAATTGTAGTGACCTTCTTACAGTGGGGTTTTGGTTCCTAGCAAGAATGACTGAGAGAAAGAGGGTACAACAGAATAAATCCCAGCTAGTAAAAACCTCTGATGTTTTAAGATACGGATTTCCTGAGTCTTCTTTTATCATCCATTTGCTATCTTTCCATCAAGAGAATTTGAAAAGCTTTGGAGCAAGTATAGTATATTATTTGTTCCAAAATTAATGTTTTTCTTGTCTGTAAATAAAATTAAGGCTGCAGTAGAATTTTAAATTTCACTTATATTTGATGTTCCCTTATATATTATCATTTCCGTGTTCTGCTTCAAGAACCATTATATGTCCCTAACTTGCTTTTGCATTTCTCAAAACAATTTAATGCCCAATTTGTGAAGCAAGGCATGAAAAGCAAAAGCTTGCCAAACTTAGTGTATGAGTACTGATCAATAAAAGCTTATCTGTATTAGAAAAGAAACACGGTTGTTCTGCAAGAATATCAGAATTTATTATCATGAGCTACTTTTAAAGCAGCTGCTTCCAAAGTTTCAAGGCCTGGCCACAGGTGGCCAAATGAGCCTGACCATCAGCTGGCCAGAGACTTAAAAAGAGACAAAAATCAGACCAGAGTTGCAGCTGTTCCACAGCAGTATCCAACAAAAGAGTGCAGGGCAATGGTGACCAGAGGCAAACTGGTCTGAGATTGTGCAAACGAGGCACAATTCCCCTTGGAAAGAGAATTCTGCCAGAGCAGTCATACTGCTAGATTTCAAAACTAAGTTCCCTTGGCCTCATTAGAGCCCTTCAGACAGACATACGGAGCTCTCGGCTGCTGTTACCCACTAGACCTGCAATTTGCTTTTCAAACTTCAGCAGATTTGTATAAACTGAGGTAACTGCAGAAAGAATTACAGCTACATGTTCAAGTTTAGCTGGACTGCACAGTTTCTCAAGTCAATTCAAATCTGGTACAGGGTGGTAAAAGTCCCTCACAGCATTTTCATCCATACTCAATAAGCAATAAAACAAAATGGAAGGGATAATTCCTCCCAACTTCACTTAACATATCCATACTTATGTTCATTCTCTCAGAGGTCTAGTATTTCCCCACTCTCTAGCTTCATTATGCCTGTCTGGGTCTTCAGGGATCAATTAACTCCTACACAGAATGATTGCCATCATCTGATTTTCAGAGGCTGAAGTTGGGAATGGGCCCTGAATGTTCACCTGTTCAGCTAACCTGGACCATCCCATGAGTGTCACTGGTAAGAACCTTTAGGTCCTTTATAATGCTGGCAAAAGTCCTGTGCATCTCCTCACAGGAACTCCATATTCAATCAACTCCTCTCCACAGGGAATATCCCCTTGCCTCCTCCGAGAGCAGACTGAGCTGATCTCTTTGGGATACATCCTTGACTGGAGTGAGCTCCAACTTTGCACCTCTGTGGGCTGTGCACATCGAACTGGCACCTCAAAGGACACCACATCCCCCTGCTGTCACCCTGGTGGCTGCCAGGTGTGGGCTGTCTGATACTCGTGTGACAAGTGCACAGTGCCCAGGCCGTGCAGCCCATTGCTGTGGAAATTTTCAATAAATGCGCTGAATTTCTTTCCATCCTCTCAACTAGAAAGCATTTTAAAGTTTTTTTCTGGAGGCAATTATCAAGGTCAGTGAAGAGGAACTGGATTCTAAATTGTTTGTACTGCAGAATGACATCCCTTGTAAGATTAAACAAACAAACAAAAACCAACAAGCACACAGGAGGATAGAAAATTAGTGTTCACCTATAACAAAATGATTACAAAATAATGAGCATCCAGATTAATTGACGTGTACTTCTTACTGTATCTACAGAGCTTACCCCCAGTACTATTCTACTCCATACTGTGTTATTTATACTAAAATGTTTTCTAGGAAGCAAACAGACAGAAGTGCATTGCAGAATTTGCATTTCCTTTTCAGTGCTGAAGATTCACTGCTATCTTTTTGCCCTGGAGACACTTTAACTCATACCTCCCACTCTCCACACCACCTGTCTTTAATTGTTATTTTCTGGATGGAGAATCACCTGAGTCTTGCTGAAAAGCTGCCTAGCCTTTCCTAAAACATCTGAAATTTCACCAAGATGAAGAGGGAATTAATGACTCTGTGCAGTGTCTCAAAAGTTCAGCAGGTGGATGGGAGTCCCAAGACCCAGTCCTGCCAGCAGAGTGCTGATTTGTGCAAAGGGAAAGAGCAATACAGTTGATGCAAGCCAAACCAGACTATTCTGCCAGGTGAGGGACTTGCTTGTCATGGTGGGAAATGTGAATCCTCTTTGGCAAATAATGGACCTAGATGAAGGATCCTTACATTCCAAGTGAGTGTTTAACCCCTTAACGAAAACAAAGTGTCGCCTCAGAGGGGATTTTTTAGTATTTGTGTTGCTTTTTTTGCACAATTTCCTCATATCCAACTTTCTAAGGGTATTTGTACTTTTTGAAGCCCGTGGGATCCTATGCTTTCACTCAGCATGAGCTGGAGTGTTTTTCCACCTCTCTGCAAAGGTGTTACTCTGTCTCACATCTTCAGACCTCTAACCAAAGTGGTCACGATTTAGGTGTCTGTTTAACAACCCTGAGTAACCTCACGGAACAGTGTCACGCAGTATCACATAACAGTGGAAGTCGGGTTAGATCCCATCTATCTTGGCTTTGAAAATGGGCTCTAAGTCCAAGCAAGATCATTAGGATCAGAGTATATTACAGCTAGAAGGTTGTAAAATGAGGTTAGCTGCCAGAAGTAAGCAGGAATTTCTGTCAAGTAAAGAAGGGCTCCTCAATCCACTGTTCAATCCCAATCAAGGGAAACTGCTACGTAAATCTTCTTAATCCAGTCTGAAATTGATGTCCAATTAGGATTGGGACTGGTTTTACACATGCTCAACCTTTCCTAGACCTTTCCTAGTGTCATAAAGATACAACAAAGGAAAATTACGCTTAGGGATCCTCAAAAGTTTTTAAATATAATTACTTGCCTGACAATTCTACAAACAGGACTTGAAACTGAGGGTCAGAAGTACATTTTATCACGTGATCTACATTTTCAGTGTCAGACAGAAATACAAGGAAAACACATTTTGTTTTAATGATTTCTTGACTTCATACAGACCCTAAAACAGTGAAATCAGAAATATTTATATTTTTTTTCTCTGTAGATGAGTCTACATCTTGCACATATTTCCTCAAATGCTGCAATATATTAGCATAAATCAGATTTGTTAAAAAAAAACTTTTTACTCTTCAAAAAATAAAGTAAAAAATCTTTTTACTTTTGAAGTTTTCAAAACAGGAATAGAGACTCATGTATGTGCTGGAGGGACTGTTCTGATGTATGAATCACTGCTTCTAGAAATCCATTTAGGTACAGATTCATAATGTCTTAATGATCTTTCTTGAAAAAGAAGCTCTATTAATGCAATGAGAAGCTCACGTTCTACTCCATTCCTGTTGTACCTGGTACCCTGTTGCAGCCGTTACAAAAACAGGAAACCTTTGTCCTTGGTGAGGTGCTTCAAGGATTATACTTTTGCCAAGAGAATCGTTAGCCCTTGTGGTAACCTCCTGCATATAATGGACTCACAAAGTGACCTCAGGAGCCACCTGTACAACCTGAGCTGGTTTCACTCCTTACGTTTAGGAGGGGAAAAATAGAAGTCAAAGCTCGCTAGTAAACCAGTCCTGTATGTAAAGATTTGTAGATGTGCAGCTGAACAGGACTGGTCAAACAGCCTTCAAATGTTTCAGCAGTTTGTGCACTTCTATGAAACCAAATCTGGTTTCATTTGCTTCGTGCTAGCGACCAATCTCTGGTACATATACCATTTCTAGCCCATAAACCTGAAGGAGAAGACAGTTTCACAGGGACCAGAATTACTTTGCAGATGGCACAGACCCAATTATGAAATTCCTAGACATATTTTGCTCTGCCTAGTTTAGTTAATTGCATTGATACACCGAAGGATGAAATCCAGCCCTTTTCCTTTTCCAAATAAGGGCACAACCAGTTTTTCAGAAATTGAGTTTGTGTTATTTCCCCAGAGCTCATTAAAAAGTATTCCACTTAATGCTTTTGTTGAGGATTTTTGCTTGGTTTTTTTATGACATATGTGCATGTCATTTTCCAATGGTTTCCACAACAATTCTGCAATGTTTAGTATTAGGATACACGTTCTTAGGCACCTTGTTCAATAAAGTAGACACACATGGAATTATTAAGTATCTTTAATTTATTCTTTGATTTTAATATTCTAATGTTTGCTGATCTATGTGCTGTGTAATGTGGAAAAATTACATTTGCTTTAGCTGCCTTAATAGTGAATTTGCATTATCTCAGCTTTTAAATTGTTCAGAAAAAGTGGTTTTATCTTAGAATTTTGCTGTTTTCGAAATCCCTAAGTTCTACCTCATATTTAAAACCTGCTGTTTTCAATATTTTCTTTTACTGCTTCTACTGGAAATAATCATAAATATGTTTCTACTGCTGAAGTATTTGATGGGTTAAGTGTTCTAGAAATAATTATACTTCTATCATTTCTATAGGTCACAAATAATATTCTGTACACAGCTCTGAATCATCGTTCAGTTCAGTTAATCAGGGTTTGAGAAATGTTATTTTCTCATGTCAGGATATTCTGACCTGAGTAATTACTGGTACAATTTCTACTCTAATATCACAAACCCCATTATGAGCAATAATACAGCTCTACAATAGACTGCTGAAAAAAAAATAGTATCCATGTTGAGTAGTATATGAGACAGTATTATTTTCAAACAGTGTCTTAATCACTTGTCTGTTACCACTGGAGAGGCAAAGGCTTACTTGAATAACTAGGACTTCTCAGTATCATTAAAACCAGAAAAATGTTGTTCATGACATCCTAAGTAATTTGCAAAACATTCTTTCAAGCTTTGCTGCAATTTGCCTTGAGACATTACTGTGACATGGTTGACTAGAAGTTTCCTACATAAAGCAATTTAAACCATTTCTGTGAGTGTATTATCTTGCCATATAACATGATCAAGTAGCTAAATCACATGGCTAAAAACAATCCCAGGCAAACAGCTGCCCTGACTTAGATGTGTATCTAATTACTACACTTCTCAGACAGCTCTCTCCAAACAGTTTTAACAGAGACAATTTTCCTCCTTTGTCTCCTGTTTCACTTGGTTCCAGCCAGAGAATTCCGGTCCTGATCAACAGATACAAATTCCACCACAGATCACCAGTGGAATCAATTAACTACTTTATATTTGGCCCAGCCTATTCATTGCTGTCATGCCTATTTCACAAAATAAGCAAATAGCTATTAAGAATTTCTACAGTTTGTCTACTTCTTTCTCTCCAGATGTTATTGACTGGATAAATCCCTGTGAGTCTGCCACCTGTTTTCAAGTCTGTAACACTCAGAGACACGGAATCAGGAGTAAAACATCCACCAAGAAGACCAGCCCCTCCAAGTCTCAAAGTACTGGCTACAATAGCTCTCAAATTGCCAAATTTATTTCAAAGAAAATCTCACACCTCTAACAAAGCTTTAGGGAAAAAGGCCCACATGTGCCTCAGGCTTTGCAGGCAGAGGCTGCAGGGAGGATCTCAGTCTCTGGGAGAACTTGATAAAAGAGCTCACTTTGCTTGCTAAGTAGGAAAACTTGTGAAGTAGGAAAGCTTTCTAAGAGGCCACTGTTCTGAGCTGGGGGGTACTTCACAGAAAGAAGCCCTTTGGGACTGGCTGCACAGCTTTCCACCAGCTCCAGCATACAAAGTTTTCAAGGACAGCAATGATTCACCTCCACATAGGCAATGCAAGTTGTCTGGGGGAATTGGAAGGCTTATAAGAAGTGTTTCAAAATGCATGCTGACTTGCCTTGTTGTTATAAATTAATACATTTTGAAAGCAGATACGTGACACGTTATTTTCAGACTCTGTTTCTCCTGCAGTCATTTTTATTTGTGAAACAGCACCTGTAGGAACAAAACATTGTTATTTATAATTGTGCTTTCTGTCACATAAACAAATCCTCTGCCAAATCCCTAACAATGCAGCAAAACAGAGCAAATAATGCTGCAAATCTAATTTAAGCTAATACAGGCAGCACTAAATGAGGTTCTGGTCATAGCTGATTTTACTTCTCTGTAATCTGCAGCAAGGCACTTGGTCCTTTGGTTTCTTTCCCTCTTCTGTAAAATCCAGAATAGGATGGCTAACGTAAACAAGGCAGAAGTTCAGATCAGAAGCACAAGCAGTCTCAGAATTTCAGAACTGAATTGTCTGAAATGCAAATGTTTTGATCCAGCTACAACAGAACAATGCACAGATCTGCACTGTGATGTTCTTGGAACTGCAAATACCTTGGCTGCATTAGAGAGATTTTCTGGTGGTTGCTAAAGTCAAGAAAAGGCTCACTGGGAAATAAAATTCAGACCTGTAGAAGATGGTTGGCTTGAAAAGTTGTTCTCCCAGGACAGAAATGCAGCCAATGACTACAGTGTGGACGACTGAGATTCAGAATGTTCTGGATGTCCTGGAACAAATCAGCTATTTGGCCAGCCTGGACACACCCAGTATGTCAGCTGGATTGATAGTTTTCTCTTCTAACCAAATCTCACTTTTCACTTGACAAACTGGAAAAGATTTCTCAAAAGTAAAATGTTTCCCAAAAAGTCACAGAATAGCAGAACCTGGAATTGCTTACTGTCTCATATAAGTAACACCAATTGTACAAATTTCTCTATTTTCTAAACTACCCTGAAATGCTTCTGAGAGCAGGTCACATGGTAGCTAATTACAGACAATATATAAAGTCTGGAATACATTTGGTAATAAACTGTCTGGTGCAGTCAGGCTGCACCATGGCATGCTCTCTGTCTCAGAGTCTTTACATCTAATTCTCTGTGTGGAATAAAGAAAATGAAGGCCAAACATCCTGTGGAAACATAACTACTTTTCTAAGGCAAAACTACTTCATTAAGATGCTTTTCTCTGCAAACCTTTCTGCTCTGTTACTTGAATGCAAGTTCCAGTTGTCTTGTAATACCAATGTCCTTTAATGAAACTGAAGTTGACCGTGACATTTTGAGAAATGTTCATGTAAATTACATCTTCACAAAGAGTGACTACAAAACACAACCTCTCAGCCTAAACTTGAATGATGTGAAATAACCTAGAAGAGAAACACGCTGCTACTGAAAGCAGGGAGATAAAACAGAACTTTATTGTCAGTCATTCGTCATGATGCAAAGGTTAGGGATTAACAGAGTTTTTCTGTGATTTGTTCAACTGATAATAAAAATTTGCCTTAATGCAATAAGACCCCCAAGTGCTATAGGCAGACCTAACAGCACTGGGCTCCTGTGATGTAAAGAAATTGAGGGGGAAAAAGATGTTAGGGGAGTTTGTGAAAAGCAGCCTCAGCCTGGTTTCTTTCTCTAAATCTAGCCATGATGCTACTTAATATTTTATCTGAAAGCCTTGGCTAAATGGAAATAATTTTATTCCAATTCCTCTGCTACTAAGTATTAGTATTACCCCAATATTGGTAATTGGCTTTTGGCAGCTTTATTACAGCTAAGTCGATCTTGTAAAAAAGATAAATATAGTACAAAGCTTACAAAGATGGGTGGTATTAAAATCATTAAAAATTGCAATCATAAATAATTGAATATCTGTGCTGTGTATTTAACTAAGTGGTTTTTGAATAACTTATGTTACTGAGCTCTAAGGTACTGGAAAATTCCCCACATTTTCTAAGTGAAACAAACATGATGAACTAAGCATATAAAATCTCACTATTTCTTTTTCTGAGTTGTTGTTGTGTTTGGTTGGTTGGTTGGTTGGTTTTGTTCTATCCAGTGTACTGGAAGTCACTGGTTTCAGTTCCTATTGTATTATCTAAAGTAAAGCTTTGTCTCCTTCCAGCCATCACAATTGCAAAATCTTAAAATAAATTGCTAAGAAATTGCCAGTGTTATATACTTGTCACGCTCACTTTCTAATTTCACAATGACCTATGATGCCATGGTGCAGTCAGATTACCAAAAAATGTTAGGATTGGAACAGGAGCTCATTAAAAGTTCTTTATAAAGCAGGCAGTACTTTTACAGAATAACAAAGCGGCAGCTTTTTCTTTCAAAATAGCTAATAAAATTTTCTTCTGAGAAACTGTGATAAATATCTGCAATTTAAGTTTGTGTAATTCTCCCTGATTGACTGTAATGAGTCTCAATTTGTCTTGTAAACCCAATACTTAATTGCTGTGTTCAAAATGACATCAGGTTATTACAGTGTTCAGTATGTCTAAACCCAAAAGTTATTAACTGGCTGATTTGCAAGCCCAAAGGGACTTCTGCATCTCTATTAGATAATACATTATTTATAATTTAGGGTTATGGAATTAGCTCTGTCTGGCTCCCTGTGGCTTATAAAATAAGCTGCCAGTAATTAAAATTTCCACCACTGACCACTAGCGGCTTCCAGCAGAATTCAGCTGGAGAAGGGGAAATGCACAGAACACTGCTAAGCAAATTTCAAGAGATGGATGAGAAAAAGCATGTGTGCTTCTTGTGAATTTTGGGGGAATTTAGGCATGAAAAGCATAAAATCTCATTTTATGAAGCTCTGCTTCACCTGGCACCTTGTTCTGCAAGGTCCTGCCTCTCACCATTTTGTTCTGCCATTCCCCACACACTTGGATATGTTCTGCTCAGGCTCATCCTTCTGGGTGAGGAGGAGGACTTTCAGCACCCAATGCACTCCTTCCTTGCCAGGTAGGTTACTCCCTCACCTCTCAATTTCTTGGGGCAGCTTCCTAAGAGTCCATGTCACTTATCCCAAAAGGATAAAATTCATTGCAAAAGACAACACCCATTGTGTTTAACATACAGCTGAAAGTGCTGGAGCTGTTTGCCTGCACAGGCAAGGGAAGCAGTGGTCCCAGCCACAGGAGAGGAGGTCCCTTGCACTCTTACAGGGTCAGACAGGGACAAGGACTTCTTTCTCCCCTCTGAGCAGCCAAACCACCAGAATGAGGGCTTTTTTTCTGCACAGGCCTCCTCCAAGTCTCTCCTTGTGAAGCTGTGAAGAAAACTGGCTAGATTGCCTGAAGGGGGGAGAAGCCCTTGGTTCTCATCTCTGCTGCAAAACCTGCTTCAGCAATTTTTCCAGAAGCCTTTTGTAGCAGCAGAACCCTCTTTGGGGTGACTGGGAAGGTGACTGTGCCACATGACTAAGCTGTGCTTATTTACACTAACCAGTGCTGTCTGCACTCCTGCCAGGAATGCCATACCTGTTTTATCTCAAAAGGCTTAGGAAGGGCTGCCCCAGAGCAGCAGGACATTCCTCCTTGCCATCCTGGAAAGCTGGATTTAAGGCTCAGTCCAGCTATTGCATGAGGCATCTCTCTGCAGTGCCACTAATTTCATGTAAGCAAAAGGAGCTCAGCTGCTTAAACCAGGGTTTTGAACACTGTAGGGACCTCATGTCCTATTACCTCCAAAAGCCATTATATTTTTAAGCATTTAGACTTCAATTACTTATCCAGAGCTAGGGAGGATGAAATAGTCCTCTGCAGACAGCAAGTACATGGAAGTGTTATGTAATTTGTGAGACTTAAAATTGTCATCAGATTTCAAGCTGAATTTCACTTGCAGGGGGGATAGTGGCAGAGCCAAGTAAGAAAACATAACCCAATTTCCCTGTTCTCCCATCTGCCCAGAGGGATCAGGCTAGTTATGTCATATTTCTGTTTAAGTAACTGTGGAGGCCCCAGACTGTTAACCGATTTGATAAATATCCATTTTCCCCACCTTTTTAAATTCAGTTTTTGAGATATTGTTCTTGGTCAATTGTAAGTGTGACAGCAAGTCTGTTAATCAGCCAGGCTGGCCAAAAAAACAGATGCCAAACACGTAACAAATAAAGGATTACAAACTATCCATCAATACACCTACCTTCTTTCAGACCTGCAGGGTTCCTTCCAGTCAGAATCCATCAAAGTCACAGAGGGGGGAAAAGGGGGAGAGAAAATATGTGTTTATTTTGAGAAGATTTTGTCCATGAGATTTAAGAGATTTTTCTCTCCTACAATATCTGTGCCTTCAGTTACTCTGAGAGATCAAAAGCATGGCCCATTCATCCCTCAAATCACTGAGGATAATGAAGGGAATCAAAACCAACATGAGGCACTGGAATTGAGAGGGTAGTTTGTGTCCCAGAGCTATTTTCTTACAGTGATTATCCTGCAGTAGGCTTCAGAAATGACAAGCTGCTCACTGAATTCCACAGAAACTGTGAGCCTGAAATCTCTGAAGGTATCCAGGGGCTGAAGGATAAAAAATAAGTCAGGGCCAGCTGTTATGTATAAAACAACTGCCTCAGTAGGATACGAGTATTGTAAGTCTCAACCATTTGGGAGTCTGGGAGACAACGAAGTGGTTCCCACTTCACACCTCAGTCAGCCAGCCTCCTGGCTAATAAACCTTGACAAATGCATACCCCAGGCATTTAGCAAATACCTGCAAATTAGGGTTTATGAGGAGGGGCACTCCCTTCACAATGTTCTTTGGAACACAAGCCCACAACAGCTGGCACTGGGAATTGTCAGCACAAGTCATCTGGGTATGTGCAGCCTTCATAACCTAACCTATGGAATCTTGGTAAAGGAGATGGATCTGTGGAAGGCTGGTGGGCTAAAATCACAGCAGTCAGGTGACATGACAGCTCTTTCAACCTCTGCTGGACGTACACAGCTTCTCCACCCTCAGCTGAGCACTTGGGATAGAGAGAAGTCCCCCCAAGGCTGACAGCAGCAAGTTTTATTCAATAGTATGCAGCAGTAATTGATGTAAGGGCAGGTACCTGCTGGGATGAATCGTGCTTCTTTACAGAGATTCTAATTGTTACAAGGTAACTGCTGTGCTTTTAATTCTTGCCAATTTTGTTTTGGCTCATCTCTCCTGATTTGCATGCAGAGCACAGGTCTCTAACACGAACAATTGCGTGAGTTATAGAAAAAAACCCTAAGTAAACAGCCTCTTTTCTGGTAAATGAGCTGTACTCAGAAAAGTATTTCTTGTAAACAGTATTATGATATTCTCCAGCTTGCTTAAGAATTTTACACCACCATAAAATTCTTATCAAATATGGTCACTTTTACTTCATTTTGTAAAAGATTACTGAAATACCAGTCCCTTAGAGTGAGCATTGCAAATTAATGTCAGCACTCTGATTTTCATGCTGAATGAACTGATGTATTGATTTACACCGTCAATCTGTGACCGTGGTTGGGTTTGGCTGCCTGTGAGGTCTATTTAATCCTCCTCCAGTCTGTGATGTTCCAGTGTACTTTGGGGTAAGGAATAATGAAAATCACAGCACAAACACAAAATAATCTGCCACATCAGGTCTCACTTAGCCTGTATACAAAACCTCTTATTTTTCAAAGCACGAGAAATTTAAACCCCTTCTAAAATTTATTTGTATCAACTCTGGGTTATCTATGGGAACTTTGTGGAACAGGGAATATTTACAGGAACAGGAGGCATGCAGTGACCCTTGCGAAGGAAGCTGCCTTATCAGCATGAGTCTGAATTTACAGTAAGTACAACATTCCTCATCATTGATTGCTCCATTCCTGGGAAGGCAACTTGCAAAGTCCTGACAATTTCTCTTTGCATCATCAGGCATCAATAACACTGTTAGCAGCACCATTGCCCTTCTGTGGCCTTGGTTTAACGGTGCCCAGTTCCAGATCCAGAGCACAGCTGACTGAAGCAGAACCACATCAGCACTGAGGTGCCCAAACTCAAGAACCCATTCTGGTCAAAATCCCCCTTCCCAAGCTGCTGCCTTGCAGCTGTAGATCCCTAGCCTGTCCCCCTCGGTGGGACTTGATTTGCAGTGTATTGACATGCTGCATGGACACTGCAGTCCTGCCCCCACTCCTCCTCCTTCCAGTCAGCAGCAGCTGGGGCAGTAGCACAGCCCAGCACTCTCCAGCCACTGAGGGTGCAGAGCAGGGACACAGCCAGAGGCCTGTGCCACCTCCATTCCAGCCTGCAGAGCTAACTTTGCATCCCTTGGGCAACTGCAACCAGCTGCTGCCCCCACTAAGAACAGGAGTGATGGGGACAGGTCCCCTCTGCTTCTCCCACCTCCTGTTGCAGTTGGCAGATCAGCTGTCTGCCGGTAGGGAGAGACAGGTGTCCCTTAAGCACAAGATACAGGCACCCCATGAAACTGAGCAGAAGCTGTGTTTCCCAGTCTGCTGTTCTACCCCACAATAAACTTGGCTCAAGCTGGGCTCCTGTGCAGCTGAGAAAGGCTCAGCACAGGCCATGTAGAGAGAGAAAAAAACAACAGAGAGAGAAGAACCTGCCCATGCCCCAGGAAGAGGGACTGTTCTTTGAAAAGGGGCACACACCCACACTCCAACCTACATGCCACGGGATGCTTAAGCATTTTGCATGAGAGAGGACATGGACTTAGGGTATAAATAAGCTAAGTCCCTTTGTGGAGTTAAGTAGTGTTTTAAATCACCATGACTGCACACACATCTCTGCTGGAATTTAGTTAATTTATTCAATGATGCAGAAAAGAATACAGGACCCATCATCCCCAGGCTGTGCTGAATTTTCAAGGTTGACAGAATTTATATTGCACAAGGAAGTGAGTGACGCTTTTCAGAACTGAAGTGCATTTTATGGCTCCCAATATACCTTTGTTTACTTCTTTCATTTAAACTGCCTTAATCCAACTCTTGAAATTATACACATTCTGATGGAAAGCAACTGACAAGGCTCCCAACTGGCTGTGAACCATTGCTAGAGAGAACAAAAAGGGTTGGGCATGATCTTGGGTCTGAAGTGGTGACAGCATTCATTCAGTTGCTCTCCTGGCTGCCCAGATCCCAGATACAGACCTTAAAATGTCCCTTAAATATATCACTTAAAACTTCATGCTGTCTTGGCACATCTATGTATAAAAATAAGTAGGTAGCTTTTAAAAGACACTTGTATCTTCCAAGAAGTTAGGCAGGTGGGTTTGCTAAAACCCAAGCAGCAGTAGTCATATAGTACTTTACTACTACTACTACTCAAAAGTTCACCATAAAAAAATTAAATATTTAATCTGTAATAAAAAGGAGGTGGATGTGGGATTTTAAAGGCAAACATAGTACTTCAAGTATGTCCCTTTAAATGGGACTCCAGAGTGTGAGGTTGTTTTAGCCAAGCTTTACTTTTTCTCAGTCAATTTTTACTCAGTTGCTGGCATGTTATCTCCCTCACTCATTTTGGATTATGTTATTTTCTCCTCAAAGTTTTAAGACTTATCAGCTCCTTCACATTTCTTGCATTTGGAAATGAGGCTGAAAAATGCATGGAATCCATACTATCTACCCTGCTGCAGAGTTTGGTCATTTGTGACTCGTGCATATCTGCTGACTCCTTTTGGCAAGAGTCAGCTTTACCTTTGACTGAGAAACAGGACTGAGGAATTAAAGCAACTGCAGAGAAACAGACAAACCCAATAATCACTTGTTTGACAGAGCATAATAATTTCTTGGCTGTTAAAATAAATAAGTATCTCAGTTTCAAGAAAGGCCAAAAAAACCTGACAGCATTCTGGAATGGAAAGGTAACAGAGCATTAAATGAAAGGTGGCAGAGAAAGAGGGACAGTCAAAAATGAGAGCATATAGTTTCTAACCCCCTCAAAATAACAAATTTGTTTCTAACACTGCATTTCACGTTTTCACAGTAACATCCTTCTAACAAACAGATGGTTCCTTGAGCCATAATTTTTTCTTTGAAACACAATTTGAGACACATAGATCAACACAGCACAGTGGGGAAGATGTCATCAAAATCTGGTTCCCTTTGGAGACATCCAACTTTGTGGTATGTTACTCATCATTATGGGGTAGAGACGCACTATTGCCAACATCTGTACTTTTTACTGAAAATCCTGCAGTATTTATTGTTTCATCTATAAAAAGATGTTTCTTGGAACAAAGTGATAATGTGAAAATCTTGTTTTTAAAAAGTTCAGGCACTCACAAGTAGTAATGCTGAATGCTTAAATACAACTAAAAATTAGTAACAATGTATGTCTAGGGCCTAACATTCTCCTACACTAACATGGAAGCTCTAGCACTGGTTGTTTATCAAGACTATGGAGCTACTGCCACAAAAATAATCAAAGAACAGGTAAGGCTACAAATACAGTCTCCCTGAGATGTTTTAGGCAGAAGAGGCCAAGCTTGCAGAAAGTTATTACTTCACTAAGTTATGCAAAAGTTATCTTCGGTCCACTGTGATCCCTGAGTGAGAAAAGGTTCAAAAATTCAGAGGACGTGATCTCTGTTCTGCACATCTGGAGAGCAATTATGCAAGGCAGTGGCAATTACATCTAGGAATGGACCTCCAAACAGGTCTCAGTGTTTTTTGTTTATTTTCCTCTCAAGAAATTGTCACCTCATGTCAGAGAGACAATCACCCTTTCAATACAAAGAATTACTTAATTTCCCTGACCCACTGGTAAAAACAAAAAAGCAGCTGAAGTGGCAGGCTTAACTGCATGTCAAACTGAGAAGTCACAGTTCTCTTTTGAACATTGATTGAAACCATAACCAAGCCAAAAAATTCAGACCAAGCTGCAGCTCAGATGCTGATCCCATAATGTGGACCACTCTCCCTAAATAGCAAGAGAACTGTGTTTTCCAGCAGAAATCTTCACTATAGGCCTGTGATATAGACAGGGGCTTGTAATATTACACGAGTTTGGGTTTTGTTGCTGTTTAAAAAGTTTTTCAAACTCTTGTGGCTTCATTTGTGATCTTGGACCTCTGAAGGATAGTAGGTTGGGAGAGAATCATTGCACACTGACAACTCCGAAGTTCCAAGCTTCAAGTGAGCCTGCATTGGGTTGGATTCACCCTCCAGCGCCGTGCAGTTTACCAGCTGCAGTTCTTTGGTGAAGCACAATTCAATCTGGCCAATTGTTTGTGCTTTTTCACCCTAGAAACATGAAGGGTAAGATCAGCCTCACAGAAAGGAGAAAATAAATCAGTTCTTCAGCTACATTGCCCTAGCTATAGAATACAGTCGTGATTATTTGTGTATTTACCAGATGAAAAAATGCGAAGAAAAGTACAAGAGGCATCCACTCTGAACAGCTTATAGTACATACTGCTACTCAGTACCAATCTGGGACTTGTGTAACTAGCAAGCCTCGTTATGAAATACTGGGACACGTTATCTTGGCCTTCACTCATCTGCACAGGCCACAGAAGCTGTTCACCTCAAGGATGAGCTCTGCCTGAACTCTGTGAGTATTGAAGGGTACATGTCACCAGAAAGACACTTTTCACCAACTCTTCACAGCAGCACAGGAATTGAGGCAAATGAAATCCTTGATACAGGAGAACAGAAACTACATTTTACAATGGCTTTTACACAAAAGGATAGAGATCCAAGCAGTCAGAGGGAGCAGAAGCGTGATTTTTGGATTACAGAACAAGCTAGGAAGAAAAATACTGACCACAGAATAAAGCAGGCAGGCATGAAGGCCTTTCACATGGCAAAATAAATACAGGAAAATCCCCTCAAATCCTCAGGTCTAACAAAATGTGGAAAAAAAAATTGGTTTTGAAACCATTAAGCAGGACAAAAGGATACATACAAGGCAAAAGTAACTGTGGTGAGGGTTTGTTTGTTTGGAATTTTTTTTGTTGAGGGGTTTGTTTATTTTGTGTGGTTTTTTATAAGAACCATAAGAACAGAGTGTGTCTAATCCATTTCAATATCAAAGCACCTCAGTCATGCACTTCAGGCATGGACAAGTCCAGAAGTCTGAAAAAGGCCTATCTTCAAATAACTGAGATGACTTTTTCATTTCTATTATCCAATCCCTTCAGCTGGTAAGTACAGGAGACCCAAGCTGTACATTACTTTCATGTAATTGGGGCAGTATCCCAAGTGTACTAAAAGCAATGGCAGAACTACAGTGAAAAGAGCTAGAAACTGGGGTTTGTGTTAGCTGTGTATTTCTTTAACATCAAAAGGTGGGTGAGTGTACAACCCACATTCAACTAATATTCCTTTGTTCCTTAAAGTAACTTATAAACACGTGTAAAAAATATTGTAACCTATAGATTTTTTATGTTAAAAAACCTGAGTACAAAAACCTCTGAGCATTACTAAAGCAAGAGTTGACAACACACTCCAATAGCAACTGTATCTTAGCAAGTTTTCATAAATTGTTGCCTGTGTTCGGGCAGTAACTCTGCCAAGAGTCCTGCAATAAATCACCTTTAACAAGCTGAGATAAGAAGGAACCACTTGTAAGAGTGAAAGGTAACCTTGTGGGTTTCGTTTTTTGCTTTATTTTTCTGTAAGAGCAGTTACCTTGCTGAAAAAAAGGAAAGAAAAGACAACACATGTAGCTGTTCAGAATACTATTTTGTTCCTTCAAAGGCACTTTTGGTTCAGATATGGTGACCTATAATTTACGGAACACTGTCTCTGTGTACCACCTTCTCTACTGCGTCATGATGCACAGCACAATCATAGCAAGAAAAAGTAAAAAGACAAGAAAATTTGAGACATGATTGGCTCAAAAGGAAAGACAATAGTGACCCTGAACCACAGTGAAGCTCAAAATGCCTTTTTGTACCGCTTTAGGTACGGGCTTTCTGGAACAACAGAGACAAGCTTCTGAGCTGCTTTATTTCAGAAGGATTCTATTCTTCCATTCCATTGAGGAACTTCTTCATGCAGAACACAAGAGCCTTGCTCAGTGGAGGGAAGGCTGCTGCTGACAGCAGTACCCTCACCAAGACTAACAGTCACTGGCTCCATTCAGCTCACTCTTGCTGGTTTTTGTAATCTCCCATGCAGCAATTCAACTTCAGCAGGCATGATGGAAAAGTGCCCAGCTACAGCAATAGCTCCAGCACGGTGGTTACAGCATTCATGCAAGAGATGCAGGTTTAAATCTTTTAAGACAAAGAGACCTTTAAAACCCAAGCCCAAGAATCAAACAATACCTACATGCAAACAACTGTATACACAAAGAACACCTAGACCTAAGTTTCACCATACTGAAGATTTTTTACTCTATTTTTGCAGTATTTTTCATTAAAAGTGCTCCTTAAAGAAAGGAAGTTATTTCTTTTGTTGTTTTTTTTTTTTTTTCCATTGTGGAAGTTAGGGGAGTTTTTACCTCTTCTGGAGGAAGGCATTGGATCTTTGGTGTTACACCATAAAATCTTGTAAGAGCTTCCTTTATAGCAGTCATCTGAAAAAATTAAAAAGCTTATAGAGATTAATAGGTCACAAGCACATCTTCCAACAGCAGCCACATAGGTTAGGCTCTCAAAAACTTTCATAAAAAGCACAACCTTAAAGAACTACACAGTTTTAAAAAACTCATTTGTTCTACAGAAACTAGTTGATGCCTACTCAAAAAAAAAAAAAGTCCATGCACATGATTTTGTTCTATAAAAGATTGCCTCTTACCTTGTAATATGAACTGCTCGGCTTTATGCCAGCTTTCAAGAGACAACTGAAACAAAGATAAAACATTTTTCCATGTTTCCTGTATCCAAACATACCTTCATAATCATTATGTAAAACAGATAATCTTAAGAACCTGTCAAGCATTACAGTGATGAGAGCAAGGGCAACTTGTCTTTCATTCTTTGCCAGCGTAGCAAAGGCTATTTTCTGAAAGGACACATCCTATCTGACTTGGCAGGGTCAGGAAGAACCCTTTCCCACACCTTAATCTGAGAACCTAGGTTAGTTCAGTCTTCAGACACAACTAGGGAAAAGGGAGTTGCTGAGTGCTCTGTTCAGTGCCAGGTAGGGCATGCAGTTTAATTGCTTCCTTTTCCCTGCCTTGAGCCATTCCCCTGTGCTCCTGCCACTGCGGAGGGCACAGGGGCAGACTTGTGAGGGGGTTCTAGGCACCCTCATATTCAAACACAGGATGGGCTTCCTGTGGTGGGAGACACACAGCACACTGGGAGAGGGATACAGCACGTCAACCAGGATCAATGTTACTGTGGGGGCAAAAACTGTTCCTAATAAATCTTTTTGAAAAGTTGGTCACATGAGAGAAATGAGGTAGTGCTCAAGAACCTATAGCCTGTGTACCCCTTCCTTTAGGCTCAGTCCTGAGAGGAGTCCACATTTCCAAGCTGACAAGACTCAGGACCTAACACGTGATGAGTCTGTGAGTCCCAGCTTCTTCTGTAAGAAGTAGGAAGGGGCAGTATCTTGCAGGATTTAATCTATAAATACTGATAATGCTCAACCCTTCCCTTCCAAGGTCAGTTTTGGCACAAGGAAGATTTTACTCAGCTGACTAAAGAACAAGCCATTTTTCACTGTCATTTTACACTGGATATAAGGAGGCCAATAAAATAGATGATCTGTTAATTCTTACAGAAGGCTACACCATGTCCTCTTTTTCATAACTTGCTTTTTGGAAACAATTTTTTTAATCACTGACATTTTTTTCTCATTCCAGTAGAAATCATATACAATGAGAACATTTTCAGTCATTTTTCTCTTCAGTAAATGTTGTACTTGCCAGGCTAAAAACACTGCACGAACTCTGACCCCAGTTCAACCAAGAGAGCTAATTTATTACATCACTGACTCCA
>WAAE01000006.1:0-76629 GCA_013400495.1 Nicator chloris
ATCAGGCTGCCTTACAGCTCAGGCTGAGCCTGTCACCAGCAGTGAGTGTTTGCCTCACTCAATGGCAGAGTGCAAGGGAGCAAACCTGTGGAAGGATCATCATAAGGAGCGTGCCTGGCTAACTGTACTAGAAGTAACTGCTCTGTTTGTTTATCCATGTGTGTGCAGCTTCCACAGTGGCAGCAGCAGAGACAGCAAGCACTCAGCACTCCTAACTGCAAACAGTGTAAATTATGTAGAAGCAGAGGGATTGTGTTTCTCCTATCTTTCACAGTAAGGTCATGCAGCTCTAGGACCCTTCCTTATCTCCTGGTTTATCACTGCAGGCTGCTACCTGCAGGCTTGATACCAAGCACCTTAAAAAGCATGGCTTTCTATTATTGATGAACACTGTACTAAACTACCTAGATAAACATCACAGTCTGCCACAGCAGCAGTTTCAGGTGATTATTCACTGCAAACTAGTGGTAGTACACCACTTTCTCTACAAAGAACACAGAAAAAGGACAGCTATTTGCCCATTTCTCCCATGAATTTTCTAAACACAGGGTAAAGTAACTGGCAGGGGCCATGCCCCTAAAGGCAACATCATCCCACCTTTGTGCTTGTCTGGGGGGTACCTCCTGTACAGCTGACTAATGAAGCTGGCCTCACAATACCTCAGTGGGATTATTGGAAGAGTTACTTTACATTCTGTGTGAACACACATACATACACAAATCTAAACAATTAGTTATTTTATATTCTTGCATAAGGTGAGCAGCACATGCCGTTTAATCCTCCTACCCAGCAAAAGCCTGTTCTATAGACAAAATAATCCTTTGAAGAACAACAAAAAAACCCCAAACATTTTAACAAGTAAAGCAATTTGAGCAAGTGCCTGCATAATAAGGTGGTAGCTGATCATAATCAGAAACCCCATGAGAAACAGATGCACACTCTAATAATAAGTTGTTCTCACACACTTCATGGAAACCTATCACATGCAAAGAGAGGAAAGTCAGACACTGAAATCAGAACGACAGATACTGCAGTGCAAGTTAAACAAAACAGACATTACAGTAGCAGAGTAACTTCCATGACACGAAAGAAACAAAGATGCCCGGATATTTCACCATAACAGGGCTCCACTGAAGTTCAGTCACTACAGCAAGGAAATTAACCAGCTTATGAAACCAACCCAAGCTCGATGAAGTGAAAGGCATTATATGCTGACATTTACAAAGTGGAAGACAAAGTGACAGCTGTCCAGGAACATCATTAGTTGCTAACTTACCTTCTCTCCCAAATTCAGAGTATTTTTACTGGCCAAGGCGTTATTATTCCTATGCCAACAATTTGTTGATGTGAAGTTCAAGTGTTTCTACCTTTTACACAGAAGCCTTGATGTCATGTAAAAACAAGTTCTATTGACAGCCCGAAGAAAGACTGATACCTGCCCTACATGCAACTGCACATCACAAACAGCAACTGCCTTCAGAGAGCAGTCACCACCCATCAGCAGAAAGATTAATTTATTACTCTGCTAGAAAACTCACTAAAAAACTACAATCTGAATACTCTCCCACATAAAATAAGTTGGGGTTTTAAAAACTCATTTCAGTTAATTTGTTTATTTTCACTGAAAAGGCAAAAACTAACTGAAACTGTCACTCTGCTCTGAGATTCAGAAGCTTTAATGCAACCCTGCTGAGACCCCATCTAGAACCCACCAAGTTAAAAGATCTATTTTCACCAAGTCTTTAATCATACTAATTCAAAACTTATCCAAAACTCTAGTTATTGTAATGAAAACCTGCTACACCAATTGCAAGTCTAGTATAACCACAAGGATAACAAGCTTGTTCTTACTAACATCCAGCTCATGACAAAGAGGCAAAGGAATGGAAGTCTACCTAACGTTCCCAGGTACATTACCAAGTAGTCCTGTCCTTTTAGTACTCCTTTTAAAACCAATTCTTTTCCCTTCCTTTTCAGTAAAACTGAATGTACAAAAATCTAAAGGAGTAGATTTTTACCACCAAATCAGGACAAGGAAATGAGGGAGGTGAAAAAGAGTCTGATCTCAGAACCCAAGATCTATTAGCCCTTAAGGGTAGTGTCCAAAGAATGATTCTTAGCCTGAATGCAATGAAACTGCTGTCAGAGCAAACATGCCACAGTTATGGAAAGTACAAGCAAACACATTCTAGAAGTGTTAATAAAATTGCAGTGGCATTTATTAGGCACCTATTATTCTCATCCTGTTACATTTATTATTAGTGCTCTTGAGAATACACCCCAAGCATTAACTGGCATTTCAACTCTGTGCACCAACTCCACGGAGACTCTCACACCCAATCCGTCACTGGAGTTGGCTACTGACAGCTATTAACTACATCTTAAGTTTCCCACGTCAATGGGAAATGTTCCCTTTCAACACTACTTCTCCTTTAGCACTCCTTCAGAAATGCTGCTTGTAAGAACCATCAAAACACCAGTGAAGACATACCCCTTGTGGAAGTAGTGCTCAAAGCTTTTGAAAAATATACTGCTGTTTTATCACTATATACACTACTTAATCCAAGACAGATGACTTCCAAGGGTATGTGAAAGAAATTTGATAAGCAACACAACATTTCATAAATTAACTTTAACTTTGTTAGTTTGCTGGTTCAAAACTCAGGCATTACAATTTGCTGAAAGGACATAAACAGAGCAATTAAGAGCTTCACTGACAAGGCAGAAGACAAAAGATTTCTGTGATCTTTTGAACACAGAAAAGACTGTGAAAGACTGTGTACCAGAGAGAACTGAAGCATAGGTGTAAATCAAGTAACTGGATCTGAACTTTGGTTGTAACACCTTACTTTCCTCAACAAATGGAAAAAAAGGAAAAAACCCCACTCTTTCTGCTGCAAGATAAGCACATTTTCATACTCCATCAGGGCAAGGATATTGCTGAGAAGTTACTACGTGTGCGCCAGTCCTGACTACATATTCTGACTGAACAACAGACAAGAACCCCCAGGTTTCACTGTCACATTCCTTTATCATAACAGGGAAAACTATCATTCAATTGTCAGCTACTTTATTTTACTAATGAGATTTCAAGAGAGATGCTAATTGGGTTTGACACTTCATCCTTTCACACAGCTCTGCAAACCTATGTTAACATTCTTCAAACAACTGCAATATGAAAAAGTTATCTGAGATTCAGCAAAACTCACAAATTACTGTTTTTGTTTCATCCTAGCATGTTTTTATTTACATGAATATTAAATGAACTTAGCAGAAGGAAAATACCATTCATTAATTTGTAATTAAAATTAAAACTTAGGTTTGATGACAATATACTTGAGCATAGCAAATTCACCAAAACTATTTTGCAAAAAAAAAAAAAAAAAAATTCTCTCAGCTGGCTGCAACACCAGCTGTTTTGGTAACTTTGAGATGACATTGCTTTAACAAACAGCATTAACAACTGCTACCATTACCAGAAAGCAGACATAATGCAGAGAAAAAGGATGATGTGATTCAGGGATAAATAAGGTTTATTGTGTGGAACAATATACCAAGAATGTAAACTCAAATCAACTCTACATAAACAGCGAATAACATCTCCTGAGCTGCTGCAGGACCTAAAAGTACCGAGGAGATTTTATTCTTATATAGCACTCATGCAAGTGACACTTCTAGAAATCTTTCCACAGAGTTCTGCAAAGCTTAAAAAGCAACCCAGTGTGTCCCATGAAATGAATCACACAATTAATTCAAAGGCTAGAAAAATTCTTCACAGTGCATGCTCCAAGTTTATCAGTTAACAAATCAGGCAGGTAACCACCTTTACAGAGATGATATCAAGCACTAAATTACTGAATCTATAATGGAAAGGTACAAGCTGAATACTTTTCTGCAATCTGAGAATAGATCATTCCCAGCAGAGATGGGTGGCAATGGCTATAAAGGTGTTTTTTTTTTCATCTGAGGACCTCTGACAGAGGTTAGATGCCTATCTAGTAGATGCCAGAAAGGTAAAAGACAACATCCTACACGACAAGGGATGTGAGGAAAAAAGTATTTAACAGGCTTCCCTTCTCCAGTGAGCTGTGAATTTTTGACAATTTGTATAAACATTACGTAACTTTGAGCCACAAGCATTTCCTTTTTTTACAGCAAAGCTTGCAGGCCACACCCCTTTAGCAGGCATTATGGGATGTATGTAACCTGTACTTGGTGGAAATGACAACCACCTCCTTATAACATGCCTTATGAAAATTCACAAATTACAGGAGTGACAAACACTTGTAACCAACCACTACAACAAGCACTGTGGAAAAAAAAGCCAAGATCCCTAAGTCTTCCTGGACTGAAAAATGAAGCATACACTGCTTTTGTACAAGAAAATAGGAAATATTTAGACTTGTAGCAGCACTACAAGTCTAACATCTTTGCAGGGCTAAAAAAAAAAAAAGGATCATCTTATGACTAAAATATATCAACTTAACAGATAACAAATTAAAAGACCCAAATGATATTTCAATCCAATATTAAGCAAATTCTTTTGCTAGATCTAGTTGAATTCTAAATGGTTGCATTCATGTTCTTAAAGAAGCCTGGCTTGATATGATGGAGAATAATAAAATCACCGGAAAGAAAAAAAAAAAAAATATTAGGAACTGGAGTATTTTTCCTGTGAGGACAGGCTGAGGAAGCTGGCGTTGTTCAGCCTGGAGAAGAGAAGGCTCAAGGGGAATCTCACCAAGGTATATCAATACCTGAGGGAGGGGGCAAAGAGGAGGAAGCCAGGCTCTTTTCAGTGGTGCCCAGTGANGGCAATGGGCACAGACTGAAACAAAAGAGGTTCCATTTTTTTCACTGTGGGTGTGCCCAAGTGCAGGCACAGGCTGCTCACAGAGGTTGCAGGCTCCCCTCCTTAGAAATACTCAAAAGCTGTCTGGACACAGTTCTGCTCAACTTGTCCTTGCTTGAGCAGGGGGGTTGAACCAGATGGTCTCCAATCCCAACACTCTTGTGAAAAAAGCTAAAATCACATTTTAAAGATGTGGCACACAGCAGTAGCATGGATATTACATATAAAAATATATAAAATATGAATATATAAATGTGTAAAATATGATCTGCAAGGCTTCAGACTCAGGAACTTTTAACCATTACTATAATCCCAGACTTGTGTCAATTTTAAAGAAATCAATAAAAAACCACCTCTAAAAATCCTTAGATCATGTGTTTTCACACCAACCCATATATAGCAGTTTCACAGAAAAAAAAATTCAATGTAATATTAAATTTGCGGCAGCTCAGCAACCTTCAGTGGGTTTCATACCTGGCTTTTATGACCAAATCTTTTCCACATCTCCAAAAAAACAGGCAATCTTCCGTGAAGAATATTATTCACTGTGCTCATCAAGTGAAGTTACCAGGCAAGGCTGGGCATCCAGGTTTCACCTCTTGATTTTCGGTGACAAAGCTGGGACAGTACTACTTTTAACATCAGAGTAGCAAATTCTCTAGTTCTAAGCAGGTCACAGTCATTGCTAAGAAAGTGATGGTACAGCTGCAGTGGAAATGGAAAGTCTAAAGACAAACTCTGAAAAAAATACTCAGTAAGACTGAGAAGGGATAAAGTACAAATTAGAATAAATCTTAAAAGATTTGCATGTGCAAGTCAGCCATGTAAATGGGTAAAACAGACAAAGCTGATTTACTGCTGACTTTACATAGAGACTCTGCTATAGAGGGAAGACAGTTATAGCTTTGAAGTGCCTCAGTGGAGAATGAGTCCACAGCTAAATGCCAGCATTTGTAGTGCTTAACTCAAAAACAGAAGAGCAGCATAATTTATTTGTTTTGTTACAATAGACTTCACTTTTACAATACCCAAAAGAGTTGGCCTCTGTCCCATAAAATTTTCAATTCATTTGAAAACCAAGAGCAATACTACACTGTAGGTCAAGAATAAAATTCCTGATTAAGTCTTACAAGTGGTTTTCACTACAAGAAACGGTGATTTCAAAGAGTAAATGTGAACTCACAGGATTGCAAGCACAGCAAGAATGCAGTTTACAAGACAGCAGAAGAGAAACAGAAATCATCTCAGACCTCACAGACAATGATGGCTTTTAGAAAGCCTAGAAAGCGGTCACAATATAACGGTATGCAAGTCATTAATGTGATCAGACAATTAAGAACCAAAATGGATTTTCAGTATTTCCTGAAAAGACAGAAACAAAAATTATTTGTGTCTATTCTTGCAGCTAAAGAGTGAGTTTACATCTGCCAATACACATTATCTGGCTGAATAAAGCAATAAAACAGACAGCAAGAATCTCCATGTTATATAGTCTACAACTGTCACAAGCACAAAGCCATAAAGTCTTTTGAGATTGGGTGGCCTTCCATGAGGCAGAACAGCATTGACTTTGAATAATTTTGACTCATTCTCCTGCTGTACAGAAACCTTTCCCAAATTTTGATAGTGAAGAAATTGAATCTCATTTATTTTGTTCTTGTACCAACACTGTCCTGTAATTTAACCCTTCAATCAAACTTGGCTTTCTACATGTGCTCTCACATCTTGCACTTCCCTCGCAGCTCTATACACACTTTTGTATAGAGAGGTTCTGTAGTTCTCCTCCTCTTCAAATCAGTTTGAATTTATACTTGTTAAGCATAATGAACCTGAAATGCAGAGAATACAACAAAACTCCAAGATATTACCAAGTCCAATACTACCAAGGGTCTCTTAGAACGGCATTGTTCCTATGTTGCATTCATACTGAGCTGTTTATGAACATTTGCATTCAAAAAAATTAGAAAATATGGAAAGAAAAAAATCTTTCCGCACAGAAAGCATAACTCTTTCCAGACTTTGCTATATTCCTTCAGTACTCTTGAAGAACTGTTGCCTAACTCTTCTGTGAATTGCAAAGGAAAGTATCATGACACATTTTGGTTTGCCTTAGTGACGAGAAAGGTGAGAACCACAGAAATTTATTTTCGAAACCTGAAGAACTACTTCAGCTAGCAAATTCTTTCTGAGAATATCTCAGAGAAAGGAAAACTTTGAAAGCAGAGATTGTATCTTTAATTAGGCTGCAGGTGAAATAGTTTTATCTCTGCAGGAGATGAGGGAGGAAGAAAAACAGGTAAGGTTTCAAGTGTATGCTGTTTCAGGTCTGAGGCAGAATGAGTAAGCTTCAGACTAAGACATTGGCAATGGTTGCTCTAAGAATACCTCACTGTAATTGCCCAGGAGGCAAAGCCAGTTTAAGAAGTTTCTGCTCTTCTCCAACTTCTTGTTTCTAGCTCCACGCCAGAGCCTCTCACATTCAGCTATGTTTCTGCCAGAAAAATGCAAAAAAACCACAGAGTTGGGGGGAACATCATTTTGCTTTGACATTCCTCATTTGAAAAATTATCTGACTTTTACAGGATCAGAAACCAGCTGTACCAATGCAGGGAATGTTCTCAGCAAGCATCAATGTGCAATGAACCCAGGGAGAGGGGGTGAAGCTGTACTGACTGCCAGACCACTGCAATATCACAGAAGGGGCAGATCTTGCCTCTCACAGCCATCAGGTCCTTTAATCAAGCTACCTGATGAACACAGCAGAAAACCCAGCAGCAGCCTAGTGCAGCTGCAAAACACAGTTGTTCTCACCAGCCATGGACAGTGAGAAACTACATATGGAATTGACTGGTATGTTTAACCTTAACGGCCTTCAATGACTCGGTTTCTATATACTAATTTACCTCATCCTTTTTTTAATCAGACTTCTAAAAGTTGACATCCTGTGGCAGAGTCCACAGTTTAATTATAGACATATCTTTGTACTTGCTCTGAATCCACCTTCTGATAATTTAAGAGGAAGTCCCACAGTTCTTGTAAGGCAACGGGCAGTAAATCCGTCCTCCTGTTGTTCATGGATGTACAGATCTCTAACTATATTCCTTTTCCCTCCCCAGCTGTCTTCCTCTAGACTAAAGACTTCTTACTTTATTATTGGTTCTTCATGTAGAAGTGGTCTGTAAGCTTACCACCCTTACTGCCATTCTCTATCTCTTCTCAGTTCCAGCAGATTTTTTTGAGACAAGAGGGTCAGAATAAAACACAACAGCCAAGAGCACTTTGCAGCTGTACAGAGACATGAAACTCCCTCCCTCACTCCCTGCTCCTTCCTGACATGCTTTCCCAGTAGGTCGTGACAGTCTCTTGGCATTTTTCACCCACTTGCTGAGCACTGAGCTGAGGTTTCCCTTGAATGAGCACAACTCCAAAATGATTCGCCTGGGAACAGGGAGCCCAGAAACCATGGCTGGGTACATAAGGTCAGAAGAGCTTTGTGTTACACAGTGAGTTTCATGTACCCTTTTATCATTCAGCCACAACCCACCTGAAGGTCCTCCCACAGCTTTCTGTGGCTGCCGTGCTCCAACAGCAGCCACAGCAACACCATCTTGCCAATATATTCCATCATACCCATACTCACCCCTTCTGCTGCTCATTTATAAAAGAAATACCAGACCAAGCAGAGACCTCTTCAGGACTCCACACAAGATGTTCAGGGGAGAAAAAAAGTAGGCATGAGCCATGTGTCCAGCCAAAATCCTGAGTCTATTATTTTTATTAAGTGGGAGAAGCTAAAAGTCAGAAGTCCGTGGGTTGTGGCTGGCTTCTTTTTCTCCAAAATACTCAAAGCACGAATATCAGTGCCTTGATAGCTTAAAATAACTCAGTGGAACTGTAAAATTATTTTGAGTATTGAATCTTCCACAAATCTTTATAAAAACACGCAAAGGAAACTTGCAGCAAGAGCACATCCCTTCCAAATGGAACAAAATTGTCTCCAAAACCTTGGCTAAACTATACACCAATACCATCCATAAAGGAATTGTTGAAAAGAAACGTAGAAAATAAGTCTGAGTCTTAAAAATGCTATCAATATTTTTGCTAGACACTAGTTTTCTAAACCAAGTGTTGATAAATTAACTACAGAACCTCTTGGCCAGCTGCTCCAAATTATCTGAAATGATGATACCATTACCAGAACATCATTTACTGTTGTTTCAGAAGAAAAAGATGCAGATTAGAAGAATGCAACAATTAGAAAAGAAAGTGATACAAAAGTCCAAAATCAAAATGACGGTACTGAGTTTTGCCATATCCTTCAAAAGCAAAATATCCTTCTACCTTTGGACCTGTACGCACAATCAAATCTAAGGCTTGGGATATGAAGCAATACTCAGTACTCTTTTTTTTTTTTCTTTAAATATACTGCAAGCAAATTATGTGGCATCATCCAATTCAAAAGCTGCCACGAAATTGTACTCTAGAAAAAAAAAAATAGCAAGGCTAGAGACAGCATATCTAAAGGACCAAAAAGATTTGCTTTATTTGCAGTTTTCTTCTCAACAGGTTGCAATGGAAAATTATACAAATATCTTAGCTTTTCTACCCCTCACTTTCCAAACACTGAGGATCGAGATAAGTGAAACACACAAAAGCTTCCTTCAAATACAGCTTTCCATATCTATTATTACAGTATAAACTGAGTGGCTACATTCGGGGATTGCAATTTTGTTTTTATTTAATGTACATTGTGCCACCTCTGACAAACATTTGCTTGCCCTACTGAACACATGTACCTTCTCCTCTGTGTGACACCTGTAGGTAACTAGTCAACAAAAAAGGCAGAAATGCAATTATTTCATATTTAGTGTGTCTTTCCTAATCTAAACAACAATCTTTGTAGCCAGTGGAACCTATCCCTACCAAATAGAACCAAACATCAAAGGCTCAAATACAACATTTCCTTTAGTTTAGTTCCTTTTTATGCATCAGTTGCATAAAAATTACTGTCAATCCCAGACAAAAATAAGTTAACTGCACAACATAATGATATATAAAAGTGGTAACCTTTCAACAGAAACCTAGTTTTTCCAAATGGCACTTTTTTAGACTAATCCACATAAGGTACTAAGGGTAATTCCTGTAGTTACTCGGAGAACCCTAACTCTTGCCTCTTGGGCAGTTACAAATAGATACAATTCTGTACAGTGCTGCAAAAAGTATCAAGCGTTTTTTAAAGTCCTGCCTCGCTCAAAAAAACAAACAAACAAACAAAAACCACAAACAAACAAAAAAAACCCTCAGGAAAATAACATTGTATATTATAAATCAAATGCAACCCCAGCTTGTCAAGAAAAGGCAATAGTATCACATTGTACCCAGGAGGGAAGGAAAGAGGGAGTGAGGACTGCAAGTGGAAGAGGAAGATCATTTTCTTCTATAAGGAAAAAAGAATCACCAGTGGTCATCAGGTGGAAGACAGAAATATTCCTTTATGCAGCTGACCGAAACAAGATTTAAACAAAAAACTTGTTTTTTTTTCCTTTTTGCCTTGACATATTTTGTTACAACTACATATAAGTGGTCTTTTCTTGCCAGCTTGATTTTCTGCTCCTCCTTTTCTACTCTCCTCAAACGAAATTGTTTGGGTCTGGGTTTTTGTTTGTTTTTCTTCTTAAAACACTGTGCTAATGAACTGGAGTGAACCTAATAAAACCAAAGAACACTGAAACAAAAAATCTGAGATACTGCCAACATTAATTTTGGCCAGTATTCTTAACAGAGTCTTACTAACTGAGCTCAAAATCTTTTATGACTTGAACATTTTGGATTAAACTCCACTGTACCAGAGCGAACTCACAAACTACAACCTAACAGTTTCAGTTTTCTGTCTATTCCTTGACCATTTTTGCATGGGTACTTTTCAGATCTTGTTTTAACTGCCATGTATTTTATTAGCTGTTGTAGCAACATGATAATGAAATGTATACAAGCCACTGCAATCACATGACTCTTTCGAAAATACAAAGACAGGATTTATTCCAGTTGCAGAGGAGTCACATCCTCAACCTCCAAGCCAAGCTTTATGTTACTCACTAGGTATACAGCTTAGAAATAGAACTGTATAATGGAAATACTGAGAAGCTCTTTGCCATAGCATCACTGGCAAGAAAAACACCCAAGATTACAAACAATATCATCATGTGAGCATTCCAGGCCGCCTATAAATAGAATTCAGAAAGAACTGGCCTCTCACAAATACAGTGCCTCAGTTCAACGTGTATCTCCTAAAAAGACCAAATATGTTCAGTAATGCAAGTCCATCTGGATTTTGTCAATTAAATACCTATGTACACATCCCATCTCTTTTATTTAGCTAATGATAACACATGATGGACAACTCTGATGGACTTCAGACTGAACAAGTGTATACTTTGTATGTGAGTGTTATCAGTATTTGATTTATCCAGGAATATGCATATATTTCTGGATAAATCAATACTTTCCTTGCTAGCACAGGAATATCATGACTAAGAAGCTGTCTTGATCAATATCAAGATTAAAATTCATGACTTAGTAATCAATTTAGGATTCCAGCCACAAAAGCAAAAAGGCATGATATTATGCAGCAACTCTTAGAGATAAGATGTTCATCTGCAGCTACCTAGACAGATGATAAAAATATACATTCAGAAAAAAATTATTTTTTTTGGTACAAAAAACCATACTATTTAAATGCCTTTAATTATTTTTCCAGAAAGAACAAGAGAACAACAGATTCATGATTACACCACGTACTTATACAATACAGGGAGTGGACACATTCCTCAGGTAGCAGATCAGTAGTACGCAACGTTTCAGAAACAATCAGAACTTCCTGAGAGATAATGGAAAAGATAATTCATGTATTACTCAGGATAGGCTTATTCATTTTGCTTTGCCAAAAAAGGAAGGTGTTGGACACTTAGGGGAGAAAATGACAATTTACTTAAAAGTATTAATGACTTAGAAGTTTATCAATGGCTATCAATTTTAGCAGTTTTTATGGATATCGCCAAAGAAAAAATACTAGTCTGGAGTCTCTACAGCACGTCTCATAACTCGCTTGTTTTCTATACTTCACCAGCTTCTGTAACACTATCTCACACATCCATCACTTCATTCACTGTAACAAACCAGTAACAATAAAGTTGAATGAAGAAGAACAATAAAAAAAATTGGATTTAGACACATCCCGAACTATCTTCGCTTGCTGAGGCATTAATCAAGCTGTCCATGCCAAGCACTTGAAACTTCCGCAGCCCCGTCAGTGATTCAGCTTGGCACAGGAGCAGGCGTAGCAAGGAGTGCTCTGACTGCCAGCCCCCTTCCCTGTAAGGCCCAGAGCAAGGCCCAGCTGGTGGCTCCACACCCTGTTCCAGAGAGATTCCCAGCAAAGCACAGGCACTGAGCAGCAGCACACTGAGCTCCTACAGCCTCCAGGGAGTGACCCAGACCCAGAGCTGAGGACCAGAGTTAACCAGCGGGACATCCAACCAGCACTGCACATACACCACAGTGCCAAGGAGTGTGGGAACTCCTGCAGAGTCCTCTTCTGTTCCCATCCCTCTCACCTCCAAACAACAATCACTGATCTGGCTCCTGACCATTCCATGCAAGCTGCAGAGAAGAGTTTACTGCTTAGAAAACAAGACACGACCTTCAGCAAACAGCTTCTAGAGCATTAAGGGGAAGAAAAGATGGGGCACGTCTAGGAAACTGTAACACTGGTTTTTCCTTCTTCAGTCACCAGTAAGTTTCATTTGTTTACCATACAGCATTGAAAACTTAAATTTACTAGACAAGCAATTAAGTGTAAACTGAGAAAAAAACTCCAACAAAACCACAAAATATATGGAAATCTCTTTAGATCAGTAACAATGCTGAGACAGTGCCAAAAATTTTGCAGCATCCTGGCACATTTTTATAATCTTCTGTTCAGCTGCAGCTACAGGCCTGCTTCAGAAACCCAAATATTTATACAGATACTAGAAATAAATAGAAAATACTCCCAAATAGAACAGGAAATTACAACATTCTCAGTGTTACAGACAACTCATTAAGTCTCTGTGATGGACAAAGAAGTGTAAATACTAAATGGTTCCTTTTTGACAGAACCATGCACAGCTTTTAATAGAGTATAAACCAGTTATCCTTGGAACTACATCAGTTGATCACTGATTCTATTTAAAGAAAAATAACAGGAATTTGAAAGCATAGATTTTTTTCCTGACTAGCAGGACAGATCTGTGCCGTCACCAAAAAGTGCTCTAAAATACAGAGAATGTATGTGAGACAGTTTCAGTTTCCAAGTTGCATGTTGAAGCAGGAATGTGCTCTTTTGTTCTATTTTTTCCCCTCATTTAATCATAATGAAGTCACTTGCGACATTACAACGGTTTCCAAAGCAACAGTCCAGTCAGATGTGATGAACAGAAGATAAGTGTGTGGGGAGAGCTCTGTAACCCACCGGTGATCTTGGTGGGAAACCCAGCATTCTGCAAAATTCATTTTCTGCAATACCTTCACATATAACAGGATCAACATTAAAGAAATACAAGGTGAGAGAATGGGTGTTTTTCCAAAATACCTTAGAATAATGTAAATCAGCTGGTCTGTTCTACAGGGAAAATACTACATCAAAACCAAGCGGAAAAAAGCTACTGTAACACAGCATTTACACTTGCAATAGTGCCAATGATAATCCAATGGTTGGCTGCACTCACCACCCTTCTGTATTTGCCTACAAGATTTCCCAAGAACTTGAAGAAATAAAGCTTTATGAATCCAGAGCAGAAAGGGTAAGGTGGAAGCAATAACCTTAGACAAGTCAGGTGTATATGCCAACCAGACACTCAGAAATATGAGAAACAGAGGACTGTGCCTTGAAAAGCAGGAACTTCAGCATGAGAAATGCAGCCTGAGTTCATCCCGAGATACGCAGAGTCATATTTGTATAGACAAATCACCTTCAGGGGTTTCATGAGGTGTCTGCAATCTCTCAAAACAGAGCGCTTGAAACGCCATGGATTAACCAACTCATGTGTCTGTGTCCTGGGGCATATTACGTGTATATACTGCATATTAATGCTCAACCCACAGCACAAACAACACCAAAACTGCACACTCAGCATAATCTGAATATCTGAGCCACACGAGATGAGCTCTTCTTTCTTACACTACATTAATTCTTCACAGATAATTAATGTGTTTCCTAAAGATTCTCAGAAAAAGTGGTAAAAATATGTTGTAATATTCTCCACCAAAGCACATGCCTTCCTCCTGAAGGAACAGCCTCAAAGGAGCGTTTCGAGGAACAATTAGCAGCAAAAGCAATTGTTTCCTTATTGGTATTTTCTAACTATTGCCATGAAAATTGGCCAGGAGTTTTGCCTCAATAGCAACCCGGTCCCTGAACCATCCTTCCAGGCGTTTCATACTTCAGGTCAAACATAACACTAAATTACACTAAAACGGAAATGCTGTAGAAATGCAGAAAACTTGTTAAAAAAAACCCTGTATAAACAAGTGATACAACTCAAGAATATTTACTATGCTAATCAGAGGCCTGGGAAAAAAAACAACCCCAAAGATTGTTAATTTCTCTGTTTAAAAGGTAGAGAAACAAACAACAGAGAACTTCAGGAAAAGGTCTAAGTTCTGACCAGTGCAACAAGTACTGGGACACAGCATTTCTTCTTCTGAGGGTACTTGCAACATTGATAGACACCTACCTATAAAACCACAGGACCACAAATGTGTCTGCATCAGACCCCAAAACAGCAAGAACTTGAAATTAAAGTTGCATTTTCTCTATTTCATACTTTGGGACAAACAACAACAATGGGCAAACAGCAGGACTCCTGGTAAACTTGGTATCTTGGCTACTAATTTCCCAAAGGAATAAAATCCATCCAATGCTAGTCCCAGAGAGCTGTTCAGTACATCTAAAGTAAACCAAGATGAGTAGCTATCTCCTAGTTAAGCTTTCAGAGGGACACATAAGCTAACAACTCCAAGAGAGATTTTGGAAACATATGTTTTAATTGGGGGAGGCAGCAGCAGGGAAAATAATACAGGGAAATCTGGGTAAAGTGGTCATTTCCAACAAACTCAGAAGCTCAAAGGTAGATTTTGCAAACCCAAAATCTCACTAAGCTTGTCCTGGCCCATTTTAGAAATTGTCTCAGAAAAGTTTTTCTTAAGAAAAACGTGTCACTTATAGCAACTTTCCTCCAAAAACACACCTCGTATGTGAAGAAAAAGGGAAAAAAAATTAAAAGTATACTCTCTACACTGACTCTACTTTAGGAATCCATGAATGCTGATCGTATTTTCATGGTCAGATCTCAGTTATCCACCACAGTAAAACATCTCCTAGATTTTCCTGGATGAGATTATTGTTCTTACACACCTTAATTTGGTATCTGGCAGTCTGGCACACAAACATAAAACCAAAGTTAAAATTTTATTCCTTGACAGTAACTCTTCTCCAGAAGGGAGGCACAGCTTGGCAACATTTGATTGCCTCTGGTGCCCAAGAGCAGCAGACTCACCTACACCCAGCCTACCTCCACTCTTTTTTCACTGCCAACAGCAATACCAGATTAACAGTGGCAGAAGTGCTAAGAACTATTAAATGCCTCAACCTTGGAAATATTCTCCCAGTATATCGCCCCATTAACCAATTTATGTGAATAACTGTAATCCAAAGCTGTTCCAAAGACATGCTCACTTCATTTTACCTGTAGGATTGTGTGAGATGCCAGAGATTCTGCCTGGTGCCTACAGTAAGGGGAGGCTGAGTGACCCTGGCAGGGAACAATGAAAAAGTTCTCTGCCCTCCAGGTTTGCTCAGTTGTTTGGTTTACCCACATCCTGCAAAGAGCTCCACAGTCAAAGAAATTATTTAATGGTTTGTTCTCCTCCATGCCATAGCCTAGAGAATAGTTAAGTCTGGAAAAAACTATAAAAAAATCCCAAACAACACACAAGCAGATGTATTTCTTCAGAGAACAAGTTGCAAATGTTTTTGCATTCACAAAAAGTCAAAACAGGCAAGTTACTTTTGTGAACTTTTTTTTCAAACTAATTCCTGAAGAGCCTTTAAAAGTCATCTATTCTTCATTACTGTAAATTACTTCCATAATCTCAGAAAATTGTGATAAGGGATTTACAGCAATTTTCCCTTTCCAATGGCAACCAGTGCCTTCTGACCCAATTCCAACTAAATCACCTCATCTAAGCTTCAATTTGTATCACAGGATTTTTCTTCCAATGCTAAACACTGACCATTCTATTTACAACCTCCTGCAGCCCTGTGTGAAACTGCCTCTGTTCTGCACCTCTGCCATAAGCTGAGGAAAAAGAAAACATTTCCCAGAAATTCTGTCCTCCAAATCCAAGACATTGATGATTCTAAATTTACTGTAACTGCACATATTCACTATCTAATCCATAAACCTTGTCTCTTTACAAATGCATCACTTCCTTCTTGAAGTAAGTTTACTATTTATTAAAAAGGTGCTTTTCTTCACATCATGGTAGTTCATAATAATGTTCAGAGAAATTTAACATTCAGGACTTGGTCTTAGAGATACTCAATATGTCTTAAGAAGTACTAGTAAATGCATTACTTGGGATCTCTATTTAACACTCCTCCACAGCACAACACTGCAGCCATTTATCTTTGCACTGTGCTGGAAACTATTACTGCCATCTGTGCTGACTCCAGCTGGTATAGGACTAATATAAAATTCTGTTAGCTGCTTTGAGCTGCTTGTTCAGCTGGCAATAATAAAAGTCGAGCTCGTTAACAGCAGTCTTGCATAGCAAAGTTTCTGCTTACCTCAGAGAGACAACTAAGCATCTCCATGAACGTTTTCACCATTAAAATAAAAACATGACTTTACTTGGCACCTGTTTTTAATAACAATCATAAAGAGCCTCACAATTACATGCTGGAGTTTTTCAAATATGTCTATCAAATGAACAAAAATTACTTTACAAAAAAAGAAAAGCTGCTCCATCAAGGCAATATGTTGTTTCCTGTATACAAACCAAAATAAATTTCTAAAATCAGAGACCTCTCTAATGCTACGAGAAGCAGTTGAAGAATGAGCATCTCTGAAGCAAGCGTCCAGGAAACAGTTTTTATATCACTCAACCATCACTTAATTGCACAATGACTCAGACTTTACATGTCATTTCATAATTTAAACAGACGAGACAAACTACTGGATTGCTCAAGCAATCTCTCATCTTAAATACACACTGGAGAATTTTATGCTCTTCTGCTTGCAAATTGCAGAATTTTGGGACTACAGTCTGGGAGACAGTAAGGATGAAATTTAACAACAATTGTAGCGGGCCTTCCATTCTCCCTTCCCTCTGAAGTCACAGCAATGTTACTGTAGGCATCAATAGGTACCAACACCAAGGAAACACAGTTTCTTGTAAACTTGAACAGTTTAATTTATCTTATTAAATGTACAAATGCAGTAGAAATTCTCTTGTGAACTGTTACCAGCTTTTGATTCTATCATGCTCCCTCCTAAAACTTTTCTTTCTCATCTACACATTTTGTAAGAAACCCTCTTGACAATGCTCTTTTATCTTCTGTCCTCCTACAGCTTCTGTCCAAAGCTGTGCTCCTCTCAGTGGTCAACCTTCTGCCTGTGAGTGACTCCAGTCTTTCACATTTAGAAGTCATCTCTGATTCTTATCTTTCATTAAACTGCTGAGCCCAAATACACAGAACAGACAAACACCAAAGGAAAAGCTATTTTTAAAAGAAGGTGGTCCTTCTTGATAGACATGGGCAATGAAAAGAAGTTAATTACCACCTTATATTTGATGGTTAGCAAAACATGTTATCACATACTTGCTCTCAAACCTGGGAAATTCCATACTGTGACTCAGAAGAAACTGTTCATGTTTGAAATTTTTTCTTACTATAGTTGTCATGATTGACCAATATTCCACACCATCAGCAACCTGCGACACAGCATTAAAGAAAGAAAATTTTGCAGGTGTACTTCTTAGTGCAGGCCTTGAAGACTGAAGTTTTTTTTCTGTGATACCAGAAACTCAGATGATGGTAACCATCATCCCAGGTTTGTCCAAGCAGCAGGTCAAACTATTCCATGCTTCAGAAAGGAGACTGACTTGTCTCACCCACTATACAACCCAGAAATAGGAGAAGCACAAGGTGATCAAAGGCAAAAGGAAAGACATATCTTGTTTCCTCAAGTTAGCAGATATTTTCCTTCTTTCCTTTAGCAGTTTCTTCCAATAACTACGTAAATGCACTTCTGGCCTCCCCTCCCCCACCTCAAACCCTTCACTGGACTTGAGCTTCCAGCTATTAGTCTTTAGTACATTAAACATTAGCAATAGTAAAATACCTGTTTTTTAATATTATTATTTAAAGCCTAAGTATTACAGCTGAAACATATTAACTGAAATACAAAGAACCTCACTGACACTGACATTACCTCTCAGGGCACAGTATTAAACAGCTGAAGGCTAGTAACTTCTGATGTCACCTCACCTGATGCTCAAAGCACTACCTGATCACACTCTGGAGTTCAAGGTCAGCTGTTCATTCAGTCCCAAGTTAACAGTCTACAGTTTCACTCACTTTTCTGTGGAAAAGCCCTGGAACTTTCAGCAGTAAGTTATGCAGCACTTCATTTCAAAAAGCCAGAAGTAAGAATGTGCATGGGAGAGATTTAACTATTAAGCCAAAGTAATCTGGCCTCTCATCAACTTGTTGAATTTCAGCACTCATTATATCTTGACCTTTTAAACTCGTAATGTTCAATATGAAAAAGCATCCAGAATACATTTTTCTTCTTTGGAAACTACAGGTTGGGTCTGCCATATGCAGAATTATTAGATTACAACAGACATTTTAATCATCTTACCACTCAAAAAGAAAACCCACAGATCATAATCTGATTTGACCTGTTAATTACTTGTAATTGATGGTATCTTTACTGAATGAAGACAGCTGGAACACTTTGTTCAAGAAAATTGGGAACATGATGAAAAATATCCTTCTGACAGCACGAACATGCTCAGAACTGATTAATCGTCACCTGTTTTTGAGGTCCCAGAGAATTAAGTGCTCAGAAAAGGCAATTCCGGAAAAGGGATGGAAAATAGGAGCTATATGATGTCTACTTTAAAAACATTATATCAAATATCATGTAAAAAGAAAAAATCAAGCCCAAACTAAAACCAGTAATGCATTGTTTTTACAATATTTTAAAACCACAACTGGTATACAACCTACAGAGATCTACAACTTACTTCTACATTTGCTCACTAAAATATCTGGATTCTTCTTCTGGTTTTTGACTTGTAAACTTTAAAACGTTGAAAAGAAGTATTTAAGCTTTTGCAGTCTTTGTTACAAAAAACCCCAAACAAAACAAAACTCAGTTCAACTGTAAATTTAAGAGAAACATTAAAAATCTATTTTAATTTTGAATTCAAGCCTGTTCCATTCCCCAGGAATCCAACATTTCACAAAAGCATGCTCAGCCCAACTACTCCTGTAACTCCTGTCACATGCTTCACCAAACCTCTGATCAGCAATTCATTCCGCGCGTTGCTCTGCACATAAACACTGCAATGTGCTTCAAACAAGTCCTAGCGGGTTTTGCTCTGAAAAACGTCTAGCTGGGATCAACAGCTTCTCTCTCCACAGAACTTGCCCAGTGAATTTGCAGTGGCATGCTGGCTTTGGTGGCAAAATTACTATTCTCATATTCAAAGCCACTACAAGAAAGATGGATACATCCACTCTTTTCTACCACAGCAACTGGTGTTAAAGCTCCAAGAGATACAGTGACAGACAGTACAGACACAATGAACTGACAACCAGAAATAGGGAGGTAAAGAATCTAGCCTCTAAAGTTCCACAGGGCTATAATAATTAACAAAAATTTGATTTTGCATCTTTTCAAGTCCTATCATAGTTTAAAGGCCATACTGACAAAATCAACACTTTTCCTACCTAGTTCCTGACATGGTTTACTCACAGATTGTCAGTCATCATAATCACCTTCCCAAACTGACTTCCTACACTGTGTAACTCTCACATTCATTGATAGCAGACACTGTCACAGGAACTCTGACTGGCAGCCTGCACAGCATGCTGTTGTCAGAAAATACTTTTTCCCTTAAAGAATTTGTTTCTCTCTACACACACTTTGACATTTAAAAACACGTGTTCAAACAACATGTAGTATTCTCAATGGAATTTTACCCATAGTCAAATTTTTTATATATATATATAGCTCAAATATTTTAGAGATATGATAATCCTTCTTTCTTAAAAACTTGTTCATTCTTCTTTAACTCGTACTGGAATCTTTTTTCTTCATTGGTTTGCAGCTAACAATACCCCATCAAAATAGTTTTTTTGAGCTGTGATTTCTGACTGCAGCGACAGCTTTATCTTTTTATGAATATTTGTTTACAAAGAGTGGAACACTACTGTATTATTATACTGAAAGGTAGAAGTTTTTTGAAATATCTTCCCACTGCCATTACCTATGAGAATTTTAGCCATGCTGCAGATTTACTGTGCAGGAAAAAAAACCCAGACACTGAGTCCAGCCAGGGTTTTTTTTTTGTTTTGGTGGGTTTTTATTTTTTGTTGTTTTGTTTTGTTTTTGTTTTTTAACTCAGGGCATAAAAGAAAGCAAAAAAGTGGCAAAGAGACAAATCAATGCCTAAAAACAGAGAAGGTGCATGGACTCTTTCATGCAGCAGAAAGCACCTGATTAGATACTAAAAAGGGCACAGCTTCAGCATGGATACAGTGAGCAAAGGAGCACTCTAGGTTAAGAGAGGGAGAATTTGAGAATGGGACAGTCTATACCACCCTGCAGAAATGCAGAGGCCTTTTCATTCAGCAACAGTATACTAAGCACAGCTGTATTATGAAAAAAGTTATTCCATTATAAGATTTGTCTTACTGCAGCAGAAAAAAACAAAAACCAAAAAACAACCAAACTCTGAATTAGATACCTTAATTTAAGCTGTCAGCCCTGACATGTTTCAGAGCAGGAGAAAGATAATTACCAATTAGCATACAAAAATATAAATACAAAGCCGTTAGTAATAGGATAAAAAATCCCAATCCCTGTCAGTGAGTACGTACTATAAGGGAAGTTACACAGAGGAGTGAGACAGAGAAAGCAGACAAAAGAGCTGAGACACAAGTGACACACACACACACTACCATAGTAACTACAGATAGTTAAATGTAATCAAAGCTTCCAATTTAGAGTAAGCAGCAGAGTGCTGCTGGGAGTTGCTAACAGCATTCAAGCTCTATTCTGAAGCACTGTCACTTCTGGAGATAACACTTTACATGGTATCTTTAAGGAGCATGGGAGAATGCAGCTAGAAGGTCAGCAGAACGAAGGGTAGAAAAAGGAGGAAGTTAATCTTGAGGAGAACAGAAAAAGGCATAAACTTTATCTGTGGATCTGCTTTCACAGAAATTACGAGGTTTAGTAGTCAGATTAGCTTTGTATGTTTAAAGAGCAAGGTGATAAGTCTGGCTACTGGGCCCAGCCCCCTGCATGCTGACCCAGAGACTGCAGGAGAGTCTGCGGCCTGTGCTGGCACCCACTCAGAGGCAGCTCAGAAGAGAGTTCTGGGATTCTGCTGTGGGATATGAAGTGTTTGCCAGTGATGCTGTACTGCAGTTACACAATGGAAAGTCTCCTTCATAGAAGGAGAGAACTGTGAAAAATGTTTTCCTTCCTGATGATTGCACTTCTCCTGGTACTGCAAATAACTGTGCTTTAAACTTAACATTCAGCTCAATCAGTAAGGTCAACAGGTGTATTTAAATCAATCTGTGAGTGTTACCCCACTTTTTGGGAAAGTGTTTCAACTACTTACTTTCTAGTGTTTAACAAAATACTTTAAATACTACTTAAGACACAGCTTTATGTTTCCATTTAGTATCATCTGTGTTGCGATTGCAGTCAGCTGTACCACTCATGATGGGAGTAGGCTGAACCACTCTGGAAACAGAAAATCCCAGATAACAGAGTGTACACTCAGAGGCATGTTGCAGGTATTCCCAAACACCAAATCAACACCATGGTGTCCATTAGATATCCTTATATAGCCAGTCCTCACACATGAGTTTTAGGAGACTCCCCGTCAGCTTTGCCTTGTTACATGAACATGTGCTCATCTTGCACTGCATCTGAACTAGGAGAGCAGTAGTGGAGGCCCACACTCACCTACCTTTTGCCCTTTCCTGTCCCTGGCATCGCTCTTGACTCCAACACTGCCACAAACACCAGGTACAGCATGGGCAGCAGAGGCTAATAAAGCTTTGCTAGACACCCAGACTGTGGGAGTCCAGCACTGAGTCTCCTGATCTGACTCTGCACAGGAGGAGTTGAGGCCCCACAAAGCTTATCAGCTAAACTTCCACGACACTGAGCTGCAATTCTTCTGTTTCAGGAGCTGCAGCTCGGCTAATTATCTCTGCCATAAATAACCCACGGCCTAAATGATCTACCCAGGGATCTGCCTGCATAGTGAATAGAGTTACACAAAACAAGCTAGAAGAAATAAAGCAGAATTACATGTGGGCTCTCAAGAAGTTGACAAAAATCCTTAGAAAAGAATGAGAATCCATATATTAAGGAACAAGAAAGACTCTCAGCAAGCAGATCGGTCTGAAACACCCTGAAAAGTCATATGAAAGGGCACACAAGTTCTGACCTCTGATAAGCATTACATTAATTAGGGAGCAGCATTAATGAGGTCAGCAGTTCTGGGTTAGTAACACTAGGATAAGAATGTAAAGGAGCAAAGTAGGTGAGGAGCAATACTGCGAACAAAACTCAGGTTTGACAAACACAGCATTAAGTTCAAAATTATTTTAGAAGTTTATCACACTGATTCTTCAGTGTAGCTTTCCCACTTTGACATCATCATCAATATTTTAAGTCAGAGCAAGTCTTAGTTCTCAATTTTCAATGTCATAAGGAGTCAGCTTTTTCCTTTTTTGCCTAAATAGCCATTCTACTCAAAAAAATGGCTAAGACATGTTGTTTGATCAGTAATTCCACACCAGCTTAATTTATCTGCATCTATACACCTGCAAACTGAGACATGAAACTGAAAGAGCATGCTACAGGAGAAGCAGCAGCTAAGGCAGGTATCCCATTTCAAATGCTTTTTGATTAACGGTACTTTAAGAAGAAAAACACTACAAAAATAACCCCAACCAACCAACCAAAAATGCCACAGGAGACCAACACAATGCATTTGCTCCTTCTGTTTAGAGGAAAAGTTCTGCAGGGAATTTATAACTTTTCTTCTATTTTGGAAGCAAAGTAGAATAATAATTACAAATACAAAATATTTCCACCATTATTTGGAAAAAAATGGGCAAGTTTCCTAGTCAAATCAAACATTTACTTTGAGCTCACTGAACTCTGATATTGCTCGTTACAGCCACTAGTCAACAGGTTGTCAGACTCTTATCACTTCCAAATGTTTCTTGAAATCAATGAAATTAGCTAGTTTAAGTTTTTCTTTTCCTACACAACAACTGCTTCTTGTCAGTATTTTTATTTTCTTTCCTTGGTACACACTGCTAATGAAAAATTCCTCACTCAAAATTCAATTCTGCAATTCCATTTTATAATATCCCATTTCAAAGTCCACAAAGACCCAGCATTTACTCTCCCTTTTCCATCTGAGCAAAGGCAAGCTCACTTGCCTCTCTTTTTTGAACCAAGATGAAGATGCCAATACCTTGAGAAAAATATTTGAACTATGAGATCCTTCAGAAGTCATCCTACAACAACCTCCTAGATGAAGATCAATTTGGCTTAGAGAGATTTTAATAAAACTAGTTTCACACCTTGGTCATGTGAGTACAAGAGTGTTTTCAAAGTCTGTTTGATCTATCTTGCACATGAGCCATGGATTTCTTCCTCAGTCAGGTAAGAAATTCTGAAATAGCAACCACCAGTACAGGTCAGACCACACACCAGAAGAACCATAACTCAGAAAATACTTGTGTTTTGCAAAACACTACGGGCATTCAGCCTACTCAACTCTGCCAATCTGCATTTCTGGGTTTAAACTAGCCCAAAGTTGCAAGAGGACATCCTGAAATTCCAAACAGAGGTACACCACATTCCTCAGAGCACATACAAAACTTCTATCTGTGAGTGTAGATGGCAGCAAGGACACCATTAGCATTTCTGACAAAAACAGTACTGCTGTCCCATTCACATCTGCAAAACTGAAACTTCAAAAACTTCTTGAGAAGATGCAGCCTGCCCCAAGGAGTAAACAAGGAAGGAAAGATTAGACTGATGCCTATCCAGGTTCAGTACTTCATCCACCACACCCTGCTGAGAACTTGAAAACAGAACTGTCAAGAGCTAACTTCTAACTTTCACCATGTGGAAGTCACACATTTCCCTCCTTCAGTACCCAGCAATTCTGACAGTAAAGAGGACTCCAACCATGGAACTGCGGTGCTAAGAGAGACAGAACATCTACTAAATTGATTAAAATATTCAAGTTACTGTTCCATTGAAGGGGACCTGAGAAGAACACTTAAATGCTCCATCTTCAAACACACTTCATCATCCTTTTGATGGACATACAAGTTGTCTCCCATTAGATTATTTCTCAGGCAATTTACAACGGTTCTCATTCATGACACTTAATGTAATAAACAGTAAAAATTCAGTGTAAAAATATGGATTACAGTCATGCACTAAAACATGCCATGGACTTAGCTACAATGTTATAAACACCTCAAACAATAAACATTCTAAGGACTTGGAAGCTCTTGACAAGGAAGCTACATAGCAAGCTGTCCAGTGTTCAATGGTCTGTTTACAATAACTGATTTTCCTTTTTGTTTTCAGCTTGGATCTCAACCAGAACACCCATGAAGACTGGTACCACCCCAGAGAACGCCAGGTTTTCAGGAGGACGAAAAGAAGCTTTTTTTTTTTCTTTTTTCTTGCAGGGGGCCAGGGGGTGGGGGCAGGAGACGTTGTTGGTTGGTTTGATTTTCTCCAACATGTATTTTAAGGAGTTTCACCATATTCTTGGGCAAACATTTCTGCACCTCTCTTTTGCCTTTCATTGCCCTGGATCCCCAGTATCCTTTCCCTATATATTCTACCACATCAGCAGCAAATCCATTAACAAGCCATCTCTTGGGTTACCTTATGTGTCAGTTTCTCTGCAGACGCTGAAGCAGCATTTCTCAAGGGCACTCCTACCAAAAATGCAGGTACAAGGATTACATTTACACCAGAAGAATTAGAATTATTCAAAAGTTCCTTCTTTTTAAATGTAATGGGCACTATGGAAAGTAGTAGCTTGCCTTCCAGAGAGTTTGTTTCAGAATAGCGTATCTGCTGCAGAGCCAAGAAAGAAGCTCCAAAACAGCAAAGTATGAGTGCTGGGATGATGGTCCATTACACACTTACAACAAAACTTTCAGAACCATATTTTTACCTCAATGTAACAAAACAGCAAAGTGCAGGAGGTCTGCAAATACATTCTGCTCTTACTCCCTTACATAACTGCACAGGTTCTTTAAAGAAAACATTCAAACTCAATTACTAGTTGCTCAGCATTCAGAGGATACATAAGTAATATATTAATGGCTTCAGCTACATACAGTGAATAAATGAACATTTCTCTGTTTTACCAAATGGTTAATTTCTATTTTAGTCTGATTTTGCTAGATAAAATTCTCTGAAAATGTATTTGAAGTCTAAAAGAAATTGAGAAGTATCTCAAAATAAAGAATGACAACACAGTATGACAGGAAGGAAAAAATATCAAAACTCATCAAAATGTTTAGCACTTGCATCATTCAGGGAGGTGGCACTACTGAGCCAAAACAAGTCTGGAGCATTGCAGACTCACACCACACTGCATATCTAAAAAACTCACATTGATAGATGCTGACAAAGGAAGTTTCCAAAGCAGAACAGGACGCCGCTCATTCAGGGCCATAAAGCAGCTTTGCCGGTAGAGAACTTCCACCAGCTCTGTGCCTCCACTGGAATGCTCTGTTGATTTATCTTTTGCAAAAGCTTATCCACTGTAAAATAAGCCTGGGCTTTTGAATCACAAAGTAAAATTGAACTTAAAGTAACAAGAATAAGAACTCTGAAGTTTTAAAAATTACATTGCAGCCACTGCCAGTAACCATACAAGTCAATTTGTCAGGCAGATAAATCGCCCCTTCCACCTCACACAAGCCTTTTTGCTTCAACTCTCAAAGAAGCACATTTATGAAAGGCCACCTCAGCTACATTGGACATGATTTTAATAATGAAGTCAGACAGAAAGTGGAAACCACATGAGAAGTAGTATCAAATCCTCCAGTTTCTTATCTAAGATCTGCAGTTCCTTGTCATCATGTAAGAATTATTAAGCAAAACAGACTGTTCCACATACTAGTATTTAACACTAGAAAAATTATTGCAGTAGCTCAAGAGACAGATTCAGAATTTTGAAGCCTTACACTAGAAGAAAACTTAATCTTGGCTAGAGGCTTTTGTACACTATTTAACTGGGATTGACATTTGTGTTCAAAAAGAGACTGGGGAATAAACTAAGAAAATGTAAGCTCAATAAATAAAATATGATGTGTAGTTTTTTCATTGTATTTGTAAGCCTAAAATATTCTCTAATACAAAAAAAATTCAGAGAAAATATTCAAGTGTTGACATTTTCAGCAATGTGTTTTTAAAACAAAGCATCAAGTTACTTTATAGAAAGTTTACTGTTTACAATGCACCCTGTCACTTTTTAAACATATGGAGCAGTACCTTCCTAAGTACATGCAGAGATAAGCATGCCATTCCAGCCACAGCAGCTGCTTTGATTCATATTTATGAAATGCTTAAAATTCTTGGAATATACATACACACTGCAAAAAGAAGATGCAGTGACACCATGTCAGTCACTCTCCAGTCACTACTAGCCTGCTGTCTATGCTGTTACTGAACACGAAGAGGCAGTAGCACAGGCTTGGTGGAGACTACTTTTTAAGAAACAGCTGAGTACAGAATCTGTTGCTAGTGCACAGTGAGCCTCTCTGCATCATCATCATTAACTGTGCTAGTTACAACACGCTAACACAAGCGCCCAGAAATGTTTCAGGTACACCTTCCCACTGCTGTGCTGACTGATGCACTTCAAATTAAGCCCTGTACAATTAATAAGCACCAAAATATATTCATGGCTTAATTTGTCAAAACAGTAGTTGTGGTACAAATTTCTGTCCTGAGTTATAACACTTAAATAACAAGTAAGTCACTAAAGGATGATAAGCTGTTAGGGACTTCATGAGGGGCTGTGACTACACAGATTTCCCTATAGTGATCCAAGTGAAATGAGACAGAACATTCAAATTACCTCCTATTGAAAAAGTTCCACCTCACAAGCCACTAGCTTCACATTATCCAAAGATGATGTAGGAGTATTTGGTAAATATGTATGTGAAGATGTCTCTGTTTAAGATGTAACAAAATGCCAAATTTAGGGTGTGGCTGATGACTACAGAATATACTGGTTCAGGATATGGTTATGAATTTATAGATGTTTTGATGGCTGAGGGTTGGGCTTTTAAACTATTATTTTTATATTAGAAGGCAACTATCAAAAATAAAGGCCAGAATTACAGATGATAACACTGACCAAGCACAACATTATCAGAAAGCCACTTACTCACTCTTCATCCAAAATGAGAAATTATATAAAGGCACACTCTCCTCTGGCATTGAAAACAGCCTGTGTAACTCCTGCTCTTCATCAACATGGATATCTTGAGCTCAAGTCATTGATTTTCAACTCCTGTCAGCAATGCATTTTTCTGGTTGACCTTCATATTCTACAATAAATTACCAAGCTCCTCTATCATCCCCCAGGAAACGCCCATCTCAAGCTTCACACACAGAAGAACAACAAAGGCACACACGATCACCCCAAGCTCCATCAAACCTCAAACTCTAATGATCAATTTCATATCAACATACAAAGCCAGGCACTGGCTAGACAATCTTATGGCCCTTGTACTGCCTCTTAACACACAGTACTGGCTCTTGTACTCCTCTGTAACCCACAGAGCAACATTACTTCCAGGCAAGGACACAACTGTTTTAGTTAACTTGGTGCTTTGGGTCACAAGTTAACTCAAGAGTTGAGTCCTGTGGTGCACATCATTGCACAGCAGGGGCCTTTTTGTTGTGGGCTGCACTCACTGTCTCCAGCCCACACTCTCACACTTCCTTAAAGAGCCTTCTCCACTCTGCCATCAGTAACGGAAATTCTCCCAAAATATCAAACAACCAGAGAAATTACTCAGTTAAGCAAGAGCATCTGCACAGCACTGCTGCAGCAGTTGGCATCTCCCTAGAGCAGGCAGTAATTGTTTCCATTAATAGATTCAAACCATGCCTAGGGCAGGCCAAATAAGCGAAGGCACTGCACTACTTTCCCATCATTAAGGACACACTGTCCATGCAGGAGACACTGGCATTGCAGCCAGAGGCAGCCACCACTACTCAGTCTACACCAGAGGAACGCAAGAGCTCAAATTTGATAAAGTCTCAAACACAATAGCAACAAGTGCATTCATCAATTTAAAGATTTAGCTCTAATCTTATTACTAGAAGTACCACCATGTTGAATGCCTGAACAGCAGCTGCCTGCCTGCACATGCTGCCCTGCAGGCCTGATCAGATCGAGAAGGGATTCACTTTGTCCCTGAAACTTTGTGCCAAGATTCACGCCCTAGCTCTGCTCAGCACACAGACCTGCACGGAAGGGCAGTTGGCGTGCACTGCTGCTCCCTGAGCTCAGGTTCTGCAGCACAGCACTTCTCAAGCACATCCTCAAGTATCTTGAATCTAACCCACAGCTGGGTCACAACATGCTTACAAGCATCATTTAAGTTTTTCAACTATTAAAGTACAGTGAATTAGAAGTCTGGAGTCTTACCACGTGCATATTTAATAAACCTACCAGATGCACAACAGAGCAGAGAATCTTGTTTTCAAAACAAGACAACTGTCTCTATTTACGCTAAGGGGGTAAGGAGGAGAAAATAAAACTCTTCCTTTAGTTCTGACATCCCCCAAAAAATGACAAAAAACCCCTGCATTTTAAGAGAGCTGCGATTTTTTAAAATTCATAATTCATTTCAATAGACAACATATTCAAGATGTATTGACTAGTAATCCAGAGCTCAAAAACACCCCTGGCTGCAGAAATAAACATATGCATGCATATCTATACCGTCTAAACACAGAAGCTAAGCATGTCTATAATGTCTACTGATCTTTTTACACATACTCTCCTGTCCCACAATTTTGGTACTTCCAACACAGCAAGAGAAAAATTGGACAGGTTTGAAGCTGCACTTCATTCAGCTATGTCGTACTCAACCATACTTGAACGTAACGCTCAGTAGTCCAAAAGCACAGAATGGCTACAAAGCAACAATTGCCTAAACATGGTCATTCTAAGAAGAGTTTTCCTTCTCCTCAAACGCTTTATCTATTTTTATTCTGAAATTTTGCCAGCTAAGTACTACAGGCTGCTTACCCGCAATCCAAACAGCTTCCAACAGTAGTTTCCTCCAGCAATCACATTTAAAGAGCAAATCACAAGGTCCTATCAGTAGCCTGGATTTTAAAAACATGGCAAAATAATGGATGTTGGATTTACAGTTCAGATCACCTCATGAAGAGCTGTATCACACAGTATTTTGGACTATAAGTTTGCACCTCATTGTGCTCCAAATTACCTGGTATTTTAGAACAGTAGTTTCAAGGAACTGCATCTAGTATTGCATCTGACGCATGAATGGATGAAAGCAATGCAAAAGTACCTCCCAAAATGACATTTTCCAACCACACACTTCATAATTTAAATCCATCTCCTCTGCAAAGGTTCAAAGCTAGCAGCTCACATCCTGAACACTGATGTCTAACAGGAAAATTAGACAGGTCAAAGTCAGATTACTTTTACAATTTCCTGCAAAGATAAAAGTTGCTGCCTTCTACTATTTTATGATCCACCTCTGACAGGTGATAATTTGAAGTTCACACATCACAGGCATGATCTGGTCGGTCATTCCTTCAGATACGGAACTAATTAGCAGCTGTCCTATTTCAGCTTCCAGAAGTTTCAGTTTGAAAAAGTTACCATGATCATGAAGGCCTCCAACAGCGCTTTTCTCTCATCTCTGATGCTACTCAAAGCAACATATCAAAAATGATGAAGTACCACAACCATCATGGGAAGGATCGTGTACTAAAGACCATCCAAAATCATGTTTTCTCCAAAGCAGAAGGAGCAACAGCTGTTTTCTGGAAACAAGAGTTTTAGGACAAGCTGCCTAGGGATGAAATCTGTGCTTCAGATATTAATCTTTGAAAGTATTATGACCTACAAAAACTAGATAGACGCACACACATCTGTTCCCAGCTATTTATTTTATTAAAGAGCTTAAACCTACAAAAAAAAGAGAAAGCCCCCATATATTCTGGAATCTTTAGTCATTTAGCACTATAAGCAGAGGGGTTTCTTAAGTAGAATTGGGCTTTGGTGCTACTTGTCTTATCAAAAGGAGGATGGAAGAGGACAGAACAAACAAGTCATAACATGCCAGGTTTTTTTAAGAGTTACAAAAGGCAAGAAAGATACTGTCATGAAAAAAACCTGAGATTTTGAGTTCAGCTCTACAATCTGAGGACTTCTTTCTTACTTTCTGCTCTGAGATTTTTATTAAGGCAAAGTTTGCAATAGGCTACTGTGCTCTAATGGAATGAATTGCCCAATAAACAAATGTGCATTGCAGTTGAAACTACAGATGAAATAGCATTTCAGTTCTACTGTCTCCATGGTTCTTGTTTATTTCTGTCAAGACAAATATTTTGCTTACTAAAGGAAAAATCACGTCATGAAGAACTGTTATCAGGGAGCTAAAATAAAACTTTTCAGATCCTCCACGTTAAAAAGTGTAGCTGAAAGGAAAGGAAGGAAAGAAGGAAAGTATATTTTACCAATCAGAAACAGAGGAGGAACCAACCCAGCAAGACCACATTCATCCTACTGAAAAATAACATCCATAATGTAAAGTCAGATCTTTAGCAGACATAGAGATGTGAAATCTCCATTGTAAAAAATTTCTCAATCATTTTGCAGGATTGTCTGTGACTCCATACTCTAATTATTTCATAGCTACATTTTAATATGGCACCTACACCAACAAACAAATACAAACATTTATAGCAGGACAGCAGGATGTATTCAATTGGCTTTGAAACATAATACCTACTTCTAAAAGACAACAAGTTAGAATAAGTTTTCTGTGAAGAGAGTACTTTGAGAAAGGAAATTCAGATTCCCAGGTAAAGGCAGGAAAAAAAATCAGAGGGTTCTCAGAAACTTTCTTCTTGGGAAGAAATGGAAATCTATACTGGTTTGGGAAGGAAATGGCTGAGACACACGAGAGGTAACTAAAAGAACACACAAGCATACTTCGGCACATATAAAGGAAACTACTGCTACCAGTAAAAGCAAAACATGGGTTAAAAGTATGAAGTCCAACAACGTAAAAACTTTGCCAGCACCAGAGATTATACCTGATAGCAGCTAATGAAAACCGTTCCTTTTTGAACTCTGTCTCTTATTACTTCAGTTGATAAAGATTTTCCTGTGCCTTTCGGACCCAAACTGTTCAGTTTGACTATGTTCTGGTTTTCCTCCTTCATTAGTTTAGAACACTGGAAGTCATGTGCCTGTGGGCAACAGCACGCCTGCTGCTTATGAAAAGACACAACACTTGCATCTAATAACAATTACTATTTTGTAGCTGTGTTTGTTACGGTGTGAGTGCTGTGTGGTCTAGCAGTTAGAAGATGCAGTCAGATTCCTGTTCTAATTTATGGTTATAACTTTACCTCTAATACAATAATGAAAGTTGGACAAATGACAGCACTGTCTGGGATTTTATGCCTTTTACATCACTTGTAAAACTAGCATTACTTGCCCATCTAAAATCCTTTGGAATTATCCTTAATAATGCCTAGAGACTAATTAAAACAATGCAATTGAACTTAGATTTAATTCAAAAACTCCATACAGCAAAGGCAAAGCTAGTAAAATCTGATTTTCTTAACCTTGGATGTCCTTCCAAGAGCAAATTTTGTAATTTTATAATTATTAAAGAGTTACCTAATTTTACTGTAGAAAATTCTGTCAGTACCTTTTAAATTACAACAGAGAGAACAAAGCAAATAAAAAGCATAGTCCTGAATTCTACTCACTACACCCTATAGTCTCTTGGCTTCAGCTGAATTAAAAAAAAGCAGCCCTGGAAACCAAATTTGCTTTAGAAGGCTACTTATTCTTATTCCAAAATGCAGCACAAACTTGTACTTCCATTCAGCTAGAAAAGGGAAATTTCCATATAAAAAGATAAAACGCAAAAAGGGAAAGGTAAGACTAAACAGAGTATTAAAATAATGCATAGAATAGAGAAAGACCAATTAATCACCCTAACAAATTAAATCATTTTTGCAATAACATGGGTGCTCTGAAAGAAAAATCCAGTTAAGCTATATAAAAACAAGCTACACAAAGAAAACCAAAAATCCATTTGACATCTCTAACCCTGCCAAGGCATCAATCCAAGTACAAGCAGCAACTACTCAGCAATTCAGAGCCAGTTTGTACAGACATTTTATGGTGGGTACACACAGAAGAACAGAATCCATTTCTCATCATGAAACATTATACTATTTATATTGCATAAAAAATAAAACCCAGCAGTTTAGCACTGAAGAAAATGTAAGGATGTTCTTGAGGTGCTAGAAAGCCCATCAGGCATCTTGACAGATTACACCCAACTGTCTGCCATCAAGCAGGCACCCAAACTATCTGTTTGCACAAATGAGAGTTACTTCTGATCAGTATTTCTGACTGTTCTTTCCAATAACACATCTGGCAGTTGTTTCAAACACACAAGTTAGCAGCCAGCCAAATTCCAGCCTCACACTGTGCTGCAAGCAGGACAGCTATCCTTTGCCAACACAGCTGCCGATGGTGAGGTCGCACACAAGCGTCACAGCTCACCCATAAGGCTCTTGACACAGAAACAGAAGCCAGTTCCCACCAAGAGAATTTATATATTTTATAGATATTAAAGCCTGATAAACACAAGACACACAAGCTCTCAATAGACAGTCACTGCACAGTCTCACTGAATACCTGTGGGCCAATGTGCACAACAAGCAAAATGAGGAGCGTTACTGGCTCCTCATTAAACTATCTAGCCCTTAGTCTCTCAAGTCTGTTGAGAGAGTGATTTTTAAATCTTAGTTATTTTTTGCTTTATAAACTCTATGTATGTTTTATGTTTCATACCTATCAACTCCACTCACTTTGAGGAGTTTGTTACTCTTATTACAGCAGTGTTGTGATGGAAACTATATATACACTTCAATAAACTCCTGTTTATTGAAAAAAAAAAGCCCATACATTCTAAAACAAAATAATTTTTAAAAACCCTCAAGACTTCCGTTCCATAGATGAGCTGCTAAGACCCAGAGAGGCAGCATAATTTATAGAAGATCACACAAAGATCTTTGAAAGGAGCAGGAAACAATCACAGATCTTTCAAGATGCAGGCCAGCACTTTAGCCACAACAATGGTTCTGTGGACAATGCAAGTTGGATCTAAAATAAACAGGTATGATTACAGCTATATTCCAGTACGTGGGTTAATGTGAGAAGCATCTTCACACCTCGGACATGTAAGGATAGAAAAGGTCTCAAGTTTTTCTGCTAGAAAGGTATAAAAGCATGACACTCTGCCTTTGCAAAAAAAGCAGAACATTCTCACACTACAGTTTCTTCATAACTATTATGAAATTAGTCAAAAATATTTTTTTAAAAGGCTGAAGTAGTAGGAAGGTGCTAGGTTGAAAATCTCCATATCCATTCAAATTATTTCTCACTCTTTGGCATTAAATGCATTTAACAGATCAAGTGAACTTGAGCAGTCAACAGGTAACCAAGAATACAACCTAAGTGAACACACAAGCACACAACTTAACTATTCCCCTGGCACCTCCCTGTCTTTCCCCACACTCCCTCAAAGGAAAGAAATCTTTTCCTGTTCTGATCTATTTTTACAGTCTAGTGCATTGGTATTTTGGATTTTTTCCAAGGGTATTCTTTACTGGGGCATCACAACTAAATGCGAGATTTCAAAATTATTTTAGCATATTCTCATAGGCTACTTCACAGAACAGCACTGAATTAATAAACGATCTAGCAATTACAGCCTTTTCAAATGCAAATAGGTTAAAATCTAGTAAACAAAGTTATATATATAAAAAAAAATCCATCAGTAGCATAAAAATCAGATTCTGCTTCTTGCTCCCCCACAGGTTACACCAAGTTGTTAACAGCCTACACTCAAGGGAAATTTCTGAAAACAGCACACACAGTCTAAGTCCTTACCTAACTCAACAGTTTATTTTTTAAGCAGTCAATCAAGAATCAACTTCTAAAGCGGGGAAACTAACAGGGATCTTCTGTCTCCACACTGGGTACCTCCGACTCCCCCAGGAAGCCAGGTAAAGAACCTACCCTTCTCCATGGATGCAAGCCCAACGCAACAGCCCCGGTCAGCGCTCGCCTCTCCCTCCCGCCGCAGCCCCGAATAGCACCGAGCGACACCCTGGGGACCCCGCTGCTGCCCTGACAAAGCCAAGCGAGGCGTCTGCGAGGGCGAGGCGGAGGAGCCGGGGCTGGGCTTTCACTCGGGGCACGGCGACTCGGGGTTTTACCTTTCTCCCTGCTTGGCGTTGGAAGGCGGCGGGTGAAGCACAGTCTGGTTCCCTTCCATCTCCACGATGCACTTGGTATTCAGGTCCAGCTCTGCAAGGCGACACGGCGGGGGGCTGTAGCCAGGGCGAGCGAGCGCACCCCCCTTCTCCCGGCACGCCGGTGCAGCTCGGCCCCCGCCGGCTCCCCCGGGAGCGAGGGGCTGGGGCAGCGGGGGGCGGGCGAGGGGGCTCGTCCTCCCGCCAGCCCGGGCAGAACGCGGAGGGACGCCGCGCTCCGGTGCCGCCCCCGCCCCGAGGTGCCCCCAGACCCCGGTTACCTCTTCTGTTCATGGGCCGGACCCTGACGGCAACTTTCACCTTGGTGTCCGACATCTTTCCCGCTCCCGGGAGCGGCGGGCGGGCGGCCCCGCTCAGCGCCGGCGGCGGCAGCGACACGGCGGAGCGCCAGCGTCCATGCCGGGCCGGGCGCGAGGGCGGAGGGCCGGGGCAGGCGGGGAAGGCGACAGAGGGAGGGAGGGAGAGATGGAAGGAGAGGAGGAGGAGGGTCCGGCGCCGAGGAGGGCGGTGGTGGCGCAGCCCCAGCCCTCTCCTTGCTCAGCCGCGGTCCGCGCCGGCGCTGGCTGCCGACGGGCTCGCTTGCAGAACCGCTGCTGCCACCGCCTCCCTGCCAATCCCCACCGCCATCTTCCGCCGCCTCCTCCTCCCGCCGCGCCGCCGGGAGTGCGGGCGCCCAGGCAGGAGGCGAGAGGGCGGGGAAAGGCGGCGGAGCCGGAGAGAGACGGAAACAGCCGAGCGGCTTCGGCACGGGGGCGTGGGGAGACTCCCTCTCCCCCCGCCTCAGCCTCGGCCCGCCGCCGCTTCCCAGGGAGCAGGCGCAGAGGGGTGCGCGCTGCGCGGGAAGGCGGCGCTGGTGGGAGCGGGCATACTGCGGGATGTATCCGCGGGCCCTGCCCGACGGACACCGTCCTGTCTTGGGCAGGTTTACGCCGCCACGGCAGAGACGCCGGCTTGCCCTACTGTACATCAAGTTTCCTTGGGGCAAGGAAAGGAAAAGCCACCACCTGCCACGGAAAAAAATGTTATGGTGTCAGGGGATTTTTTTTGACAAAATATGCACAACCCAAGATGACCTGGGTGCAAGGTGCGTGGAGGCCTGGAAGCGACGCAGCACCTCGAGGTGATGGAGCGAGGAGCCCTGCCCGGGCTCCAGCCTGCACGTCACCTCCTTGGCTGTGAAGGGCTACCTGCGAAGCGCCCGGGCCACTCGCACTGTCCTGTTGTTCCAGGCAGCGACGGGCCACCACTGACGAGTGTCAGCCCAAACGCTGCAGGCCAGGGTAGTGCACAGGGTAGTGGCCAGTTCAGTATTGGGGGAAAGCGTTACAAACCGTGTTGTTTTATCCAGCAACGGAGAGCTCCAAGGATGGCTGAGCTTCCAGTGGGCAAGCCAAGAAAGATTTTTAGTTAAAAATGCAATAGGCTTCTTTTCAAAGTGTCCTGTTAAAACCTTTTCTCCCCAGAAGTGTTTCCTTTGGTTCAGTAAAATATCTTCCAAAGAATCAATCCTTATTATCGATGCAGCTAACTGGCAGGAATCCCAGTGCAAAACAGCAACGTCTGTAATATTTTCTTTACGGAAGACAGGCTCAAACCCAAACGGGATTATTCTGTCTACTCTGGGGCTAAACCACTGTACGGAGAATGGGCTAAAGAACCAGTGATGAATAGATAGCTGCATTGAGAAAGAGCAGACCTTTCAAACAGAGGTGGAAACAATGGAGGGAGGCTTAGAAGATCAACCCTGTTCCAGCTGCCAGCACACCAACCAGAAGGGCCCTGCAAAGTGACTGAGAGGAATGTTTCTGGAGGAGGTCTGGCTGTCCCAAATGGTCACAACTCGCAGGAATGCTGAAAGGAAACGAGACACGCACTTAGCACACCAAAAGAGAAAGTTTACCAAATAGAGCTGGGCATCTGGAGACTGTCAGCAGAAGTAGCGGGTGCACATGGACTTCTTGCCTGTAGAAGCACACATAAGGAATGAAGTTCATTAAGAGATGCATCATAAGCATGTGGCCCAACAAGTAAAGAAAAGGAGTGATGTTGACATGAGACATCCTATTTACTGCTGTAGACTGTAAGAACCCAGATCAAAGTAAGCGCTGGCTCAAGACAAGGCATGAGGTCTGAAATGGCTGTGCAAAAAGGGTGTTGTTCAGTGAAATTTGGACACTGCTGGGAAAGAAAAGACAGCCAACAGATGGAAGGGAAAATACTCCCTTCCGTCTCAATTTTCCACCTCTTCGTGGAAAAACTACATCATTGCAAGATTACATAAAAACAATTACATTAGCTGAAGAGAAACTGAAGGGAGCCTTTATGAGATTGACTATGATTTTGGCTGTGGGAAGAATCTTGGGAAGAAATTTTTATGAATGTCTGGTATAGGCTTGTGAATTATATTCCACCATTTGCAGGTACAGAAAACCAGCCATGTAAAATTGTTTGAAAAGGCAGATTCAACCTAGTTTGTTCTAACTCAGACATAACTTTCCTTGTGAAATTCTGGTTTATTCTAGTGTTAGGTAGTTGAGAAAGGGATTTTTACGCTTTCATTCACATCAATGTACCCTGAGAAACAGCTACCAAAAATGTTGTCTTGGTTTCACCAGCTTTTTCTGCCCGCTCGAGAAAGGGCTTTTGGCAACATTTGTACCATGACCTGACCACACTTACTGGGCAGCATGCTTATAGTAGAATGTATTTCTGGTCTCCCCCAAACTTTTGCCATTAGGGCACAATAGGAAGAGGGTCATGTTATAGAGGCCACATGAGATTATTAGGTAGATCAAAGAACAATCTGTGAATTCAGGGCAATGAGACATTTCTCTTTGGGCATTGTATCTCCCCATTGAACACCATATGGAACCCTTTACATCTCTGTCTTTGCTACCGGTGGCAACTGAGGATGAATGTCTCTCACCTGTCAGAATTTGTTAGCTTGATCAGTTTACATGCCTCGTGGGAACTGGCAAGGGATACTGATGGGTCGCTAACCCATCGGAATTAGCTGCCAGCTATCCCAGACTTGCTGATGGATGGATGGGAGATACCGGATGAGAAATAACAGCTTACTGCTTCAGCAATGAGAAAACATGAGAGCTGGAGAAAGTGAAGACTGATGGTGGATGAGGGGAATTCAGATGGAAACATGGGAATAAAATCATCTGGAGCCATACTTCCCTGATTTCCCTTTCTTCTCCCTGTTTTCCTCCACCCTCTATTTTATTCTGACTCTGTACTAGTGCAGTCAACATGAATTTTGTAGCTTTAATAGGGCCAGGATTTAATCTTTGTCTGTTTCTTGTTTTCCATCTGTTTCATTCTTCTTCCTTGCCTTAGAACATTTCTGTATATTTGCCCATTGATTCACAGTTCAACAAACAGCATAAAGAAAACATTGCTCCTTCCTTTGGTTTGGTGGGGAGTTCCTAATGGTCCTCATCTTCCCAAGGCATAACACAGGTAATGGGATTTGATGGGATTTGCCCATGTCTTCCCATATATTCTGAGCAGGAGGATCAGTTACTCTGCTTCGTGACATGGAAATGGGGGAGTGATGCTGTGCATCCAGGTTGATGCCTGAAGCCCTGATGGTGTTCCAGTGACCTCCTTTCTTCAGCAAAGGGCAAGGAGAAATGTCATGGAGCCTGCCAAGAATATCCATCTTGTCAGCAGCATCCCCAGCACATACCTTACTGTGCCTGACTGATGCATGCTGTCACTGGCACATCTAACTTCATCTTGTGTCACAGGAGCCAGAGAGGAGGAGGAGCTGGCAGTGGTGAGAGCATGGGAAAGCAATGCTATTCTTTTGGTGTTGAAAGTGATAGAAGAAAGATAAAGTTTTTAATTCTGTAGCACCTGAAATCCCAGAGAAACTTACAATGAAGGTTTTTACTACTAAATTTAACGCAAGGAGTGTATTTTATGACTGGCCCAAATAAAAGTTTTGTGTTTCCAAAATTTTACTAAGTATTTTTTAAAATTTGAATTAACAGAGAAAGAAACCTCTATTTTGAACCCAAACACATTACAGCATCATCCAGTCAGAAAGAGGTAAAATGAACAAACACTGTAATGTAAATCCAACAGATATTTTTAAGGTTAATTATCTAATAACTTACACTTAAATTAGGGAAAAAAGAGGAAGAAACCATAGCTCTAACAAAATAATTGATATATCATTCACTCTTCATGTTGTTGAAAAGAAGAATGGCTAATAATTCAGTCATTTTTAAAAAATAACATTTAGCACATAGGAAGGAGGTATGGTCATTATGGAAGGGAGAAATATTTCACATTGGAGGGGTGGGATAAAATATGACTATATTTGTGACAGGACCCAAATGAGTGTCCTGTTATGCAGACAAACTTGAATTTTTCTTTTAATAAGATGCATTTAGAGAGCACCTGAGGAAGCAAATGTCTGTTGATAATTGCACACCAGGAACCAAATTTCTGTCGCGCATCGCTAGGTTTTGCAAGTAACCCTGCTGGGCAGATGCACTGAATTTACAAAAGAGTGTGAGGGCAAGAATTTAGCCAGTGACCTGTCTGAGGGCACTTTTTAGGCTGCTTTTCCACTTCCTTCTTGCTCCAAATTCAAGCTGGACGTTAGTCAGGCTGGATGGTTGCCACCTCTGTCTTATCAAAGATCTGTTTTGACTGTCTCTAAAGCTGTGCAGGAGGCATGAAAATTGTCCTCTATATCCAGCATATTTATGGCAACACTCTGGGCCCAGAAAGGGGCTGCAGTGACAAATGCTCTTCTGACACTCAGAAAAAAATGAAGCAGTTTGAACTGCCAGCATTAAGAACAAATGCAGAATATATGCACCTAAACATTACCCTGCCTGACAGGTGCTGCTCAAAGCTACACAAGGGAAATAGCTTTGAACGGGCACGGCAGTTTAAACCTACCTCAGCTCTGAACAGAGTTGGCTTTCTGTGATGAACAGCCTAAATCTGTTCTTACAGGTTAATTTACAAATGTTTTTAATTACCTGATTGGTTTTACCTGGCTGGGGTGATGACCTCTGCTAGGTCCTAGACCTCAGCTAGACCCTAGCTCTGCCTCCATGCTCACCATGCCCACATTGGGATCAGAGGTGAACAATTATAATGAATGAATGTCCCCAGGATAGGTGCAGTCACATCTCCATCAAGCTGAAATGTTTCTTGCTGTGGGGGGAAAAAATATTATGCAATTTCACTGATAAAGTCTAATGTTTGCTCCCTGCCTCTGATACAATATTGCAATAGGCTTTTATAAACTTCATCCCAAGATCAGCACAGTAAGTGAAACTAACCTACCTGTAAGAGGAGCTGCTTAATTTTAGCTACATTTAATTACATGACCATTCTGCAGAGGGCAATCTCTTTGCTGCACTCACTGAAGAAGAGGGGTCAGGGAGCTCTGTTCCCCATCTCCTATGACTTAGAACAGAGAAATAGTTTCAAATTACTCTGGGAACTTTAATGGTCATTACTACCTACAGATGAGAAGTCCTATTAATAGAAATAAATGAGATTAGAAGCAGAGTAATGCAGCTATAGCAAAGAAACTGATGGGAAATAAAGAAAATTTCTTTATATTGCTCAGATGCATTTCCCTACACTCCAAAAGTGTGACTAAAGCTTTTACTGAATCCAAACTGAACCTTACTGTCATCTTGGGAGGGATCTGGTTATGGCAGGGAATTTCACACCCCTGCAATTGTACCCTCAGATATGAGCCACAGTTGTGTTTTCCTCTGACAGCTAGTTGTGTTCTATGTAGCTCACATTCCTTAGTTGTCCAGGAAAGAAATGGTGGCTTTATTTACATTTTTGTTGCTATTGATGTTTATTATCTGTATGCCGTCCCTTTTTCTCTTCAGGAAATGCTCCACCCCCAACTCAAATACCTTCATAAATTTGTTTATACCAGGGAGAGCAGGGCTGTGAGTCTTCATCCTGGACTCAACCAAGTAATACCTGAATGAAAACCTATGTAGTTCAGTTATCACTTCAGTTATTTCCTACAGTGAAAGAAGAGGTACAGATGAAATGGTAAAAAGCATGGTTGAGATTCCACCTGGAAAACTCAGTACAGCATTTAGGAAGAGGAGTTCAAAACAGAACCGACCCATTAAAGGGTTACTGGGACAACTGTGGAATGGTGAACATTATCAAAGAAGAGCAGACTAAAAAAGTTCATTTGTTTAGTCTAGCAAAATAAAGACCGAGAAGGGATATGGCTGTTTATGCTTTCTTTCAGGCCAGTCAAAAGCATGGTGTTACTGAAGTTCCAGGAAAAAGAATAAGGACAAGAACAAAAGGGTGTAAACTCTCTTTTATACAGACCTTTTATTCTGGGTTGCATTAGGAGGAGCACTGCCAGCAGGTCAAGGGAGGCGATCCTACCCCAGCACTGGTGAGGCCACACCTGGAATGCTGTGTCCAGTTCAGGGCGTCCCAGTACAAGAAGGACATGGACATAATGGAGACAGTCCAGTGAAGGGGCACAAAGATGATTAAAGGTCTGGATCATCTCCTAAGAAGAAGGGCTGAGACAACTGCGGCTATTTAACATGGAGAAGACTCAAAGGGAGGAATCTTATCAATGTATAGATACATCTGAAGGGGTGGTGCAAAGGAGAGGGAGCCAGGGTCTCTTCAGTGGTGCCCAGTGACAAGCCAGGAGGCAATGGGCAACACACTGAAACACAGGGGGGTTCCCTCAACATTGGGAAACACTTCTTCACTGTGAAGGTGACTGACTACTGGCACAGGTTGCCCACACAGGTTATAGAAGCTTCATCCTTAGAGATACTTAAAAGCCATCTGGACATGGTCCTGTGCAAGCAGGTGGCCCTGCTTGGGAAGGGGAGTTGGACCAGATAGGCTCCAAAGGTCCCTGCCAGCTTCAATCCTTCTGTGTTTCTGTCTCAGGCTGGAAATGAATTAATTTCTACTCCCAGAGGAATGAATGGCTTCTTACATAGAAGACCAGAGGGCTAAATTAAGCTTGTTTTAAGAGTGAGCTTAATTGGGTTAGGTGACATGATGGCAGGGAACCTTTACTGCTGAAAATACCAGACATGTGCCACTATCCAGTCTTTAAACACCATGGTGATGATAATATTTTATGGTAGTGGAAAGTGAAGGGAAAGTTTTGTACTCCTAAAATGTAAGATCACAAGGTCCCAAAGGAACTGACATCACCTATCTGTGGTTAATATAACTATTAAGTTATGAAAAGGGATCAATGTTAAATTAATAGAGATTTTCCCTTTTTTCCTTTCAATTTTACTATGTATTAGTAGAAATCAGATGCTTTGCCTAAGAAAACACAAAGTGCCACAGCTTGTTTGTAAAGTTATTTACAATTTAAATCAGGCAGGCCTCACTGAACTGAAGGAAAGGACAACCCTGCCATTATTCCCCCTAACCAGAAAGCTCTCGCCCCTCTTCATCTTTATGATTAGGAATGTCTGGTATGCAAGCATCACTCCAGCACATCCATGCAGTTCTCTTGTGACTGCAGGTCCCAAATTGAGATTAAGGGCACTTGTGAGCAGGGAGTTGGCTCACAAACATTGTCCAGAGCATCACTAATTATCATGCATTTCCTAAGTGCAGGTGTGTGCCTTTCCACAGGTAGGAAAAGTGAGTCTGCAGCCTTCAAGTGTCTTCACTTAGCGAACAGATACTACATGCAGTCTGTCAAACACACAGCAGTGCTCAGACTCCATCTTCAGACGTGAGCCTTATGCTCAGTAGGAATGAGTGGGAAAGCTGTAAATATAAACAGCCTGATTAGTGGCAGCAGCCTCTTGGAACAAAAGAGCAGCTTTCCTGTTAACCCTTCTGCACTTAGTCACAGTTCCCTCATTGGCTTACTTTCTGCTTTGAGAGAGAAGCTGAACTTTGCTGGCTACCATGGGAGAGACTTGGAACTGGTGCCCTGCCCCTGGGAGGAAGAGGAGGGTGGGGAGGGAGGAGTACATCCACTAAGCTTGCTTACTAAGTATGCTGAGCTGTTAACCATGCTGGCCAAGCCAAAATTTCTCCTTACGCAATTACTTTTTAGCGATGCCTGCAAATAAGCACTTTAGCCAAACGTGTTCTCTTTATAAAGTGTGAAGGAAAGAAGCTCTTGCTTGAAAGAGATTAGAAAGGACAGCAGTACTCACTGGCACGTCAGCAAAGTAAGGAAGCTGAGTGAGGCAAAGCCTTGAGAGAGGAGGTGGAATTGTGTTTGTTAAAACATATGGACGTCAGCTTAGCACAGATCTTGGATCTGTCTGCTGTCTATTGAAGTCATCAGGAAGACTCACTTTAGGTTGAGCAGGTTTCATCAGTCCCTGCAGAAGGTAGAAACAAGCGCTGAAGGTGCTAATTAAGGTGCGTAATAAGACTTATGATCTTTTATTTAGAAAACAAAACACCTCATCTCTTCTCCTTCCAGTTCTCTCCAGTCTGATGAAAACATACCAAAAATAATAATCTCATAACTAACACTACCACCAAAATTAAAAACATACCAAAAATAATAATCTCATAACTAACACTACCACCAAAATGATCAGCAACAGATCATACTCTCATTTTTCTATTGATGACTGTCAAAGAGTGCAACCACTGGGTATCCTTTGTTGTCATGTCACTTGAAGTTTTATCTTCATTAACACATTACAAAAGGCTTACTCTTTGCAGGTAAAAATATACATTGAGGAACAGATGGCCTATGGAAGCTTACAAGCTTCTTGCAGGTTGTCTACACCAGCATTTGATGTGAAAACTCAGACCATTTATAGCTGTCACCCACAAAATCCAATACAGGGTCATGGTCAATAGCCTGCTGCTATTGCAGAGGACTGAAAAAAACCCCAACAAACCAGTGACTTGCAAGTTAGTGACTTCTGATTTCATTTTTCCCACAGTCACTATTACAAATGGAGCTGCACAGGAGGAGCTGGGGTAGAAGGATTCCTAAAACTGTTAGTTCACACACAGTTTGAATTGTACAGTACTTCACCCTCTTCTCTCCTGTAATAAAGCTTGCATTGCCTGTCTCCCAAAGGCATTCCCTGAATGACTTAGGTCCTTTCCCACCATTCATATTGTGATCTGAGGTTTCCTCCCTTTAGTCTGACAGCCAAGATGAAAGGCTGTTTTAGAAAAGAAACACAGCAAAACCAAAACATGGACAGAATCTCTGGGGGAATTAACGTTTCTTCTGAAATCAAAGTGGTGAGGACACACATGTACACCACAGTTTGACTGAAGAACAACTAATGAGAAATACAGTTCTGGAATGGACTAAACCAGCTGGAAAGAATGGGTTAAGTGCTGCGCAGAAGTCACAGGACTAACCCTAACCCTAGGAACAGGAACAATGGGATTGAAATTCAGAAATCAAAACTTTAGCCTTACTATCAAGACTACTGACTTGAGTTTTAAGTCAAGTCAAACAAAAGGGTGAAAGTCCATCGCTTGATATAGATGTCTGATAATAATTCAGTTGCATGGCTTTTATTTCTCCAGTGAGAGAGATACAAGAAAGACAAGATTTACTTCTGCCTTCAAGATACACTTTTCTAAGTGGTTTAGGTTTGGGGCTTTTTTTTAATCTCAGTAACACCGACACAGTGGAAATATGTGAAATATAATATCAGCTGCATTTTAATGATAGCTGATATTCTAATGATAACCATCCAAGTACTGAACAGCTTTATGAACATCACAAAATAAATTACAAAAAGCTCTAACGCTAGGCCTGGGGTAACTTCAATTTCACTTTGCCATACTAGGGAAGAAATGGAGCACTTTTCACTTGGTCTTTAAAAGGCAGTAATTCTTGTTACAAATTCTTCTTGCAAAATAAAAGTGGCTAACTACCCTGCAGCCTTAGAAATCTTTTCACACAGTCTTCCTGGGACTAGAACGTACAGTGTCATCTCTACTACAGTGTAAACACCGTAACTTTTCTAACCTGTTGGTTAAGACTAAAAACCTCCTCTGTAGGATCTGCAAGACATGTTCAGGTATAAGGTCTCCACTGAAGCTAGTCCAGAGTGGGTCTTGCCCCAGCTCGCTGGTTACTGAGCAACTGCACATGCCAAAAGGGAAGTGTGGTACTGATCCACTTGGTCCAAAGGACTGTTAGGAACCAAGCAAGGGTTCAGTATATTACAAAAAAAGAAATAAGAAAAGCTAAACTATTACAATAAATTTCTTTCACAAAGGATTTCTGATGCCGAAAGTCATAATTGCTTATAGTATATTCTAAACATACACAGAACTTTCAGCACATAAAACCCCAAATCAGCATTTCCAGAAATTGTCATCGTAAAGTCTGCTGCAAAGACTTCTCCAGGGCAAACCTCTGCACTAGCCTGAATCTCCCTGACTTCAAGCCCAGTCCTGCAGCATTTATTTATGTGGACAATTCCATTTGCACTACTCATGACTGCACAGATAAACTACTCGTGACAGAGCAAGCCTCAACTCAAACAAGTCACTTCAAGTAATATTAGGAATAGAAAAAGACTAATACATGTACTTTAAATACTTCTGGCTCCATAATATCATGCTGTAAGTTGAGGGGAAGTTGGCAGAGAACTCACTGAAGAGCCCTATTTCCTACCTAATTAAGGACAATGACAGATAAGGGAGCCAGGCACATCCTTTTCATATTAAAGTGATTATATATTTTTAATACTTAATCTGTCTGACTCTTTTTGCTAGATTTCTTATAAAGGACATTTTAATGACATTATATTTCTTCTCACGGTAGTGCCTTAGACTGTGACAGTAAAAGACACAATTGTTCTTTGTTTCTTACTTTTAGTACAGATCACTAGTTACTAAATACTGGTTAAATTCCATAGTCCATATTATTCATGAAATCATGCTAGGTGAGCATCAAATGAGTTTTACCTTTCATCTATTTATATATGGAAAAATTCCCAGTAAGAGTTACCTCCTGTGATTATGTAGGTGTATAGTTCTTTCAAGATCATTTTTTTGTACTAGAAGTTTTAAAAGCAAGCTTTGATAAATTTTTTTTGTTGGTTGGTTGGTTTTCTTAGTATCTTCAGCGTTTTCTCAAAGTAAATTGTCTCTTTTTCTCAGCTATAATTTTAGATCTCTAATCTTGTGTCTTCCTAAAAATTGCCTACCCGTTATTCATTACAAGACATAAATGATATTTAAAATATTTAAAATGTTTTACGGAATCTTGTGACAACCAATAGTTTTCTGATTTAAAAAACAACATATTCCATGAAAGCAGGATTTGTTCTCTCACCTCAACTCTCTGCCCATATAGTGCTCACCTGTGAACAAAGAACAAAAATTGCCTACATTAAGAGGGATCTTTAGAAAAATGCTACATATGTATTAATTCAATTACAGGGAGCTTACCTCCCTAAAATGCCTAGTTTGCTCCAAATTTTCATTTTCCCCCACAGATTTTGGGTAGAAACTAACAGATAATAAAAGCTACAAGTAACTGATAGCTCTCCTAAGGATTGCCGTCTGAAAAGTGTCTAAGTGTATGGAAAATCTGTTCAAATGCAGGTTATTCCTCTGCCAGAGGTAAATACTAATCAAAAGGCAACAGCCCTTACCATCTTGTCCATTTTCCAGGCTGAAATGCTTCACCTCTTAAGAATGCATTCCATTTACTGGAATGATGGGTGTGCTCTGTGCTCTGACTTGGTGGAGTTCACCCTCTGCTTAAGCCACAGACACCTTTCATTAATTTTTTCTCCTTTTCAGAGTTTATCTCCTCTCCTCCTTTCTAGCCTCAATGTGAAATTTGAGCATTTCAAAACTGAAACCACACACTGTTGTGGAGCACACTGGAAGCAATTATCTAGGAATACACTGGGGTTTGGAAAAGTATTAATTTCCATGTTTTGTAGGAAACACCAAAGGAATTAGTAACAAAAAGATCATCAGTATCGTGTCAAAACTTCTTCCAAAATCAGGAAGGCACCTCCCAGACAAGAGGGTGATTAAACACAGACTCTCCCTGCTTTATTAAGGTAACTTTGTAATGGGAACTCTGAGATCTAGCCTGAAGTCTGCCAAAGGCTTCCCTTGATTCTCAGCTCTCGTCAGCAGCTGCAGGGCCAAGACATTTGTACTGTGTTTGCCTCACAGAGAGGTTGCAGTGCCAAGTTGGGGAATATCAGTAAATCTCTTGGAAAGCAGTAGTGAGAAAAAGGTGTTAAGTGCAATGCCTCGTCTGCTCCCTGAGAACCTCTCCAGTATTAGAGAGCTTTGAAGCTGTCCAGGAGAGTCGGACATGTTACACAAAGGAGGCACTTTAGAGAAAGCCTGGATGTTTATGTAACAGTATCAAAGAAGCGCTTGCTGTTCTCCAAAGATCTGTCAGTTCTCCTGAAATGTCTGAATGAAGAGCTGAGGTTTAGAACTCACTTGAAAAATATGTGTATTTTTGCTTTGCTCCTGTGGAGGCAAGCCGTGACACAGGTAACATGTACACTGTAAGAAGAGCCTCTGAGAACAGTTAAGGAAAAACCCCCCAAACACTGAAGAGAGAGAAAAGAAAAGAAATTCCTCCTGTGCAGGGTGCAACAGCACTGTGACCCATGGTCCCAGGGAAGAAGGCTGCTTTTTGACCTCCATCAACCCTTCCAGAATTGAAAGGTCTCCTATATTTGAGGCTATCATCTTGATGGACCTGCTCTATAAAATTCTTAGTGGTTTGGGGGCTGGATATTACAGAAGATCCCCTCTTCCCCTGAAATCAGTCCATGTTAAAAAATACTGCAGTGATGTTACATCCATGCTTTGGGAAAATATAAAGATCAAACTGATGTGCACAGCAATGTGACTGGAGGGAATAGACAGGTGCTCAAATGGACAATGGGCAAAATGAAATAAATTTTACCATTTTTTCACTCTTTCTCCCTTATTCATCAATCTGAAAAAGAAAATTCTTTATCTAAAATTATTTTCTTCACAAGCAAAAGAAAAAATACATATGTTACAGAACATCATCTCAATATGCATTTCTGAAATTTCTCTGACTCCTCTAATTCCTTAACACTTGTAAACATACCCTGATATATTTACATGCAACCTGAGATCAGTGCTTAAAAATAAACCAAATGGGAATGGCAGTGTGTGTGTGTGCACAACAGACATAGCAATCTCCACTAGGGGCTGAAGACACGGCACTAAAGCAATACTCTCCATTATATTTATTTGGTTTTAATCCAATGGCTAGAGCATGAGGTGCAGAGAGTTATCCAAAGGTGGTGGATTAAAAACAAACAAACAAACTCAACAGCAATTGTCACTGAAGCAACTAGACACAGTCCTATGTTCCTTTCTAAATTAAATGGCCACCACTCCTTCACAAAGGTAAGCACACATCTACTTATTCCAAGCACAACCAGACAGTCCCCAAACCTAAGGAATCAGTTCAAGCATGGGCCCTTCAAAATTTGCCATGCCTCTCTCAAAACACAAGATTTTGTGTCAAAAGAAAGATTTCAGCTTTACTGCTGCATTTTCCCTTACACACTAAAGAACTCAAAATTTTTAATACTTGGTTTTATACAGTTCATTATGGCAATTAAGGCACCTGCATCAAATTAATTAAGGCAGAATGTAATGGTTCCTTTGATGCAGTGTTGTACAACACCAAGCACCAAGCTGTAGAGTAAAAGGAAAACAGTTGCACTGTTCACAGAAGAAGCCTAGATTTGCTTTCAGTAGGTAGGTAAAGCAGAGACTGCATGGCATACAGAAAAAAAAAAATCTATTGGGTAGAATAAAGTCCCAAAGTTTAATTTGCTTATAAACCCAAAAATCAAGTGATTTCTAGTTACCAAAGGAGACAGGAACACAGTGGGCAACAATGGGAGTTTCTGTAGATTTTAAAACAGTGTGAGTCAAATGTTTAAAAATCAGCATTTCAACTGCTGGAAAGTTCCCTACATGGCAGTAGGGACTAGGAAATTTGCCCATCCATGAACTTAGCAGCAAAAACAAGCTCCTGGTGCACACAAAGGTTTAAGAAGATGACAGCTCACAGCCCATGGTTCAGAGGAAGTGTTACTGTGACAAAGTATTAATTATGTATGAATACAGCATTGATGGCACTGCATGCATTTTGACACACAGCAGTCCCCAAAAGAAGTGTTATCTAATTGGTTCTATCAAAGGCAGGTGTCTCCTTGGCATCTAGAAAGGAATATGTAATCCAGGGGTCTGCTTCTCTGAGTAAATTTCCTTCCTGACCTCCCAACTGGGCTCCTGCTCAGGGCCATACAGCTCAAACTGCAGAACAGCCAAGGAGGATTTCTGGCTCTTCCAGAGGCACAGGCAGTAGAGAAGGCTGAAAAATACCAAGTGTGCACATCCATATAATTTTCAATAGCAAACAACTACAACTTCTGCAGGATATCGCCAAACAGAAGAAGAAATCATCTACAGGGCAATTGCAATACAGAAATGTTGTTGTAACAAGGAAACATGATGAAAAGATATGAGGAATTATCACTAAATTACTAAAATATAGGAGAAAGCAAATCACACTTTATTGGCAGGCCACTGTTCAATTAACCTTTACAAATAGCTGCAATTAATAGATTTGTTTTGTTTATATAAATGTTGACATGAGACAGATTAACACATTGGCTGAATTAGAGGACTAAAGTGCTCCAATTTAATGCCAGTATTTGCTAAATCACTGGTGCTGTAACACATGAAGTCAGACCAAAAGCCAGATAAAAAATTTACTGATAGATTGCTTGTGAATTTCCAATTACAGTAGTTAATATTAATGATTTCAACTACTAAAAAAAAAGAAATTACTCCAAAAAGTTTTATGCCATTTTAACCTACTCATCTCTACCTCAGATAGCATTTACATTTATATCTAACTTCATTTTAATGCTGAACCATCTAAGTAATCATTTTAGCAGCAGCTAAATGCCTAAAAATGCAGGAGTGACTTCTAGTGGGGGTATTAAATCCTTTTCAAAGTAAGTCATATATACCACAATTTCCAATATGCAATAAGGCAAAAGGACTTGTGTCCACAGTAAATATAATATTATCGTGAGTAAAACAAGAGAATATAAACTGATCTAAATCTCCTGCATGTTCACCATCACCAAAACCTCATTTGGAAGCTAGGAAAAAAAATGAGGCTTACTTCTCACTAACATTTCAATTTGCAGTTGAATCCTGGAGTCTGGAGTGCAAAAGCACCATATTAATGACAAAACAGGGGCGGGCAGTGCTGAAAACCTCCTACATGTAGCTGTGTTAGCAGCACAGCCAACTCAAACTTAAATATGCAGGAGTATTTGTGGTCTAAACATGAATTCTTCAAGAGGCTTTTAGGCAAAGCAGCCCATGCTGTGTAACCACATACCAGATTATCTCGAGGTAAAGACACAGACTTCGATATCTTAGAGGAAGACAAAGTGCTCAAGTACAACCTTAATAGAGGTGGGAATAAACTAGCAGAGAAAGAGTGCCCCCCGAAATGCATTTTCTTGGTACGGGAAAAAAAAAAATCTTTGCACATGATTTCTCTTCTCATAACTCACTCATCAGTGGTAGCTCCTCCATCACAATGATTTTAGCTGGATTTATGCAACCTTGAATGGAGGCTTCCAATTCTCTTATCATTCTGTCAAGGCAATCTCCTTCCTTGTGCACAATTCCTGGAAACAGTTCTGTCAGGAGTGTACCTATACTTAATTAAGAATAGTGAAAACTAGGTGCTGGGAAATGTAAATAAATGACATATTACTTTCACAGGTGCTGGTCTTTGATTACTTGTCAAAAAGAACCAAACCCACTTGGTTGTCAAGGCATGGAATAATTTTAAAATGCCAAATTATTTGTTTGGTTGATTTGTTGTTGGCTACAGGCAGCAACAGCCAGGTCCTCTCCCACAGGTAGGTAAGAGACGTGATACAAGCTTTGCAGGAAGCACGGCGTGCTGGTCAGAGGGTGATTTCACTCAAAGCCCCAAAACCGCCTCCTCCCTCCACTGCTACAAACTTCAGAACTCCTCACGCTTTATGGCCAGAAGCAGCTTGAGCCTGCAGCAGTAAGCATCTAAGCCCACTCAAGTAGAGCTATATACTTTTATTGAATGATCACCACTATCTAAAACGACGAGGCAATTGTTTGCCGTGTAAGTCAGTCCGACAGGATAAGAAAGCCCGTGGCTTATTAGAGGATTAAAGATGGGAAATTCCTCAGGTTTTCCTAAGCATATGACAGCCTGGCTACAAACATCTGTTACTATAACACGACCTTCTTTGTCAAAGGCCGCAGCGGTAGCATGTATTCTAGAGGGGAAAACGAGGTTCAGACCGAAGCTGTCCATCTGGCCGATGAGATCCATCTCCGCACTGAATACCTTCACGCGGGTGCTGCCCTTGCTTGGTCCTCGAGCTCTGTTCAGGTGCTCTATTACCACGACAGCACCCGAGGTCTGGCAGACTGCAACCGCTCTGGGGCTGACAAGCCGGGACCGGATCATCTGACACTTCTTCAATTCCCCCCTTCGGAAGTCGGCCTCCAAGCGGTAGAGTGCGCCTGCCTCCGAGTCGGTCAGGATTACTTCGCTCTTGGGGGTGGCATCCAAGCCCCAGGGCAAACAGAAGCCTTCCCGGACAGCCAGGACCCCCCTTCCCTCAAAATCGAAGGCCTTCACGGAGCAGTCCCCGCCGTCGGTGACCACCACGTGTCCGTCCGACGTGACCGTCACATCGAGCGGATACTTGATGTCGTTGCCCGCGTCCCCCCGCTCCCCGAACCGCCGCAGGCAGGCCCCGCTCGGCCCGAAGACGTGGATCCTCTTCTTGCCGTCGTGTGCCACTGCCAGGCGGCCCGACTCGGGGCAGGCCGCCACGCCGGTGGGGTTCACCAGCGACCCCCAGCCCCCCAGGCACAGCCGCAGCTCGAGCCCCGCGGGGGCCGCCGCCGCCCCTCCGCCGCTCCTGCCCAGGGCCGAGGCGAGGCCGCCGCCGGCGGGGCCCAGGAGCTCCAGCAGCTGCAGCAGCGGGCGGCAGTCGCTGGTCTCGGCGGGGCCGCAGAGCCGCCGGCAGAAGGGACACTCCAGCCTCTGGCGCTCGGCGCCGGCCAGGGCCCCCACGCAGCCCCGGCAGAGGACGTGCCCGCAGGGCAGGTTGAGCGGCCGCCGCTGCCCGTCGGGGCCGTACGGCTCGAAGCACACCCGGCACTCCAGCAGGCTCAGCTCCGCCTCGTCCTCCGCCGCCATCCCCGCCTGAGGAGAGCGCCCGGAGCCCCCGCAGCGGCCCCGGATCGCTCGGGCCCGGCGGGGCGGGCGCTGAGCGCGGCTGAGGCGGCCGCGCGCCCCCTGCGGGCCAGCGGGGGCGGAGCAGGGCCCGGGCCGCCCTTCCCGCAGGGCCCGCGGAGTGTCCCTGTACCCAGCACAGCACCCTACATCCACCAGTGTTAATGTACCCACCGGAACATTCAAATAGCCACCAGAATATTCAACTACCCGCCAGAATATTCAAATTTCCACCAGATTCTTACAGATGTCCAGTTAGCAAGTTACCGTACCACTGCTAGCTCTCTTTATGCCCCTACCAGAGTAAGGAATTAAGCCACAATTTCACAAAACCATGGAATCACTAAACGGTTTTGATTGGAAGGGACCTTGAAGATTATGTAGTTCCAAACCCCCTCCCATGGGCAGGGATGACCAGGATATATCAGGTGGCTCAGAGCTCCATCCAGCCTGGCCTTGAACAATTCCAGGTATGGGGCATCCGCAGCTTCTTTGGGCAACCTGTTCCAGTCTCACCAACCTTGCACTAAGGAATTTCTTCTTAATATATCACCTGAACCTACCCTTTGTCAGATTTCCCCTTGTCCTGTCACTACATGCCCTTGTAAAAAGTCTCTCTCCAATTTTCCTGCAGGCCCTACAGGTATGGGAAGGCTGCTCTAAGGTCTCCCCAGAGCCTTCTCCAGGCTGAACAATCCCAACTCTCTCAGCCTGTCTTCATAGGAGATGCACTCCATCCCTCTGAGCACCTTGTTTTAATTGGATTTTTCTGCTGTTCTGGCAAAATTTAGAAAATATTTACACTCATCACTAGTAGACACATTTCTCAGACACGCACATACGCACACTTTTGTAAGGTGCACGAACAGCATGTGCTCCTTCTGCTAGGTGTATTTACAGGGTATCCTCAGAGTAACTGCAGGGTACACACAGATCTTACACATCCTAAAATGGCTGTTTTAGCACGTGGCATTGCTCTTGCCAGGCTGTTGCATGCCTGGGAGTCCTGTGCAGGATACCACAGAGCATGTGGCAGCCTCGTGCCAAGTGCCTGGCCTTTTGTGGCTATCACGTATCTGGAAGTCTGAGATAAACTTCAGGAGCTCTCATGTTGCATCCGGAAAAAACTTGAAAGGAAGGAGATGCTTTAACCTGGTATCTGCAGTACTGGCCAGGAGTGAAAACAAACAAAACCAGCAGCTCCCAGCTTGCACTGGCCCACCGGCTACATCCATTCTCTCTGTCAACCCAACCTTGAAACATGGGTATCTACAAGCAACACTGACTGTTCTAATGAGCTGTGGGCGTGGGGACTGCTGTGCTAAAACCAGCAGACCCATTTGCAGCTCTAGGGACTATGGGACTCTAAAACGCCCCATGACTTTTACTCACCTTCTATTCTTGATAAATTACGATATACTAGATTGCAATCATTCCTTTCAAAATAAGCAGCAAAGGGGAGAAGTTGCTGTGCTCTGTCACCCTCAAAGTAGAAGACATTTTCCTTATATTCGGAAGACGGAACTTCCTGTGTTCCAGTTTGTGCCTTTTGCCCCTTTTCCTGTCCCTGGGCACCACTGACAAGTCTAGTCCTATCCTCTTGTCAACTGCCCTTAAAGATAGTTGCAAGCATTGATGGTCCCTTCTCAGTTGCCTCCTCTCCAGAATGAACAATCCTAGCTCTCTCAGCCTTTCCTCATAAGCAAGATGCTCCAGTTCCCCAGCCATCCTTATAGTCCTCTGCTGGACCTACTCCATGTCGAGGTCTCTCTTGTACTGACGATCCCAGAACTGGACACAGCACTCCAGTGGTGGTCTCACCAGGGCTGAGTAGAAGGGCAGGATCACCTCCCTCGCCCTGTTGACCACACTCTTCTTAATGCACCCCAGGATACCATTAACCTTTTTGGCCAGAAGGGCACACTGCTGGCTCACCTGTTGACCACCAGGACTCACATGTCCTTCTCCGCAGAGCTGTTTCCAGCATGTCAGCCCCCGGCCTGTGCCGGTGCCCTGGGTTTTTCTTCCTCAGGTGCAGGACCCTGAACCTGCCTTCTTTGAACTTCACTAGGTTCCTCTCTGCCTGGCTCCTATGCCTGTCCAGTCTTGCAGCATGGCAGCACAGCACTTTGGTGTGTCAGCCACTCTCCCTAGTTTTGTACCATCATCAAACTTTACTGCAGGTACACTCTGTCCCTTCATTCAGGTCACTGATTAATAAGGTGAACAAGACTGGACCCAGTACTGACCCCTGGGAACACTGCTTGCTAAAGCCCTCCAACTAGCCTGATCACAACCTTGAGCTCTGCCCCTCAGCCAGTTCTCAATCTACCTCACTGTCCACTAACCCAGCCCATTTCTCTTGGTGAATCCATGTTGACTACTTCTGATAACCTTCTTTTCCTCCACTTACTTAGAGGTGACATCCAGGATGGGTTGTTCCAGGGATGAAGGTGAGATTGACTGGCCTATAGTTTCCTAGGTCCTCCTTCTTGTACTTTTTCAAGACTGGAGTGACACTGGCTTTCCTCCAGTCCTCAGGCACCCCTCCTATACTCCATGACCTTTCAGAGATGATGGAGGATGGTTTAGCAATAACATCTGCAGCTCTCTCAGCACGCTTTGAACCCTCTTACCCAAGTCCTGTTGGTTTGCTTGCCCATAGCTGCACTCTCAAATGAGGGAGCAGCACACTTGTGAGCGACTGCCAGGACATTTTCCACCCACACTCTCCCCTTTACTGTCATCCAGGCTACTTCCCTCCAGCCTTTCATGCTGGATGGTAACTTCCTCTTGGCAGCTGCTGCCTTGCCTTGCCCACTCACTGCCAGCTCTTCACTTGACATATATTCACAGGGATGGAGAGAACCAACTTGCAGCAGCTTCCCACCTCTCTCTGCCCAGCCTGGTGCAAGGCCAGTGCCCCAGAAAACAGTGTTTGAACTGCAGCTGCCACACTCCCAGGGCTGCCAGCTGACGAGGCCGAGTTGCAGAGTGCCAGGCAGACAGCGTCAGGCAGCAATGGCTGAAAAGGAACAGGAACATTTCTTTCTCTCAGTTCTCAAGATCTGAATTGATACAGAAGAAAAAGGTATACTTTGGTATTGGTTGTTTGTGCATAGAGTTTAAGAAAAGCTGTTCACATCCTAAGGCAGTAAAGGCAGCAGTGTAGGAAAGCTGATTTGGTAAGCAAAATGGACAAAACCCCTGCTTTAAGAATGCCCCATTTTAAAATGTGAGATATAAGTAAAAGCAAGGTGGAAGGCAAATTATTTTAATAAATTTTAATCAAGCTACAAACTTTAGTAGATATAGCACCTCCAGAAAATAATCTAGTCCCCATTGTCTGTGCTTCTCTGAGAAGTCATCGACTTTTTCAAGACACCTAATCTCACAGCAGTTGTCTGAAAAGGAGGTAAGAATAACAAATTAGTGAATGATCAGTAAATTAAAAATGCAAAGTGTCCAGAAAAAAAAAAACAAACCTTATCCACAGATTTCCCCACAGTGCCTAACACAGTGACATAAATGCACTGGGGGAAACTTAATTGCTCTATTTTACCCTGGGATGCAACCGTCTATGCCAATGAATCACTGCACACAAACACTGCCAGAGTCTCAGAAAGTTGTAAATTTAAAAGTGAGATATTACAGCGCATCAGGAGGAATGCCTAAAATTAAACTACTGACATAGCTCCAAATTTCATTATTTTGATGAATTTGAGTTGTACATTTTTAGCATTTTCTTTGAGTGCCATGTTACTTTCCCTCTTTGTCTCAAAAGTACAGTAGAAACTGTAGCATTGGTAGGACTTGTATTAAAACCAGGGCAACTGGTTGATGAGGTGCAGGCAAAGACAAAATGGTCAAACAGGACTCTAAGACTGCAGCTACAGGATTACTGAGTACAGTATGAATCCTGGGAGAATAAAAGGTACCAAAGAGAGACAAGAAACTGTTTGTCTCTTGGGTTTTCTTCATGTCTTTTGAAGAACTAAGAATTTTCCAAGACAGCAGAATCCCTGTAGCTAAATGATATTTATTTTTCCATGACTCCAGCCTTTAGATAAGAAGCAAATGACTGTATCACTCATCATAGGGCAAGGTAGAGGCATATAAACATCTTTATGTGTTTTGGGAAAAAAAATGAAGGGTTAGGTGAAATTTTACTCACCAAACAAACTGTTAATTTCAGATTCAGGAACATAAAACGGTGGGCCTGAAAGAAAGGAGGTGAAGCTAATAAGAGAGGAGACATGGGAAGAAGACAAAATTTACACTGCAGTAGGAGAGCCAACCCCTTGACTCATAGCACCTGGCCTGTAATTGGGCCCCAGGGTGTAGCACCATCAGCAGGAACCAGAAAACATGTCCAGGAACTCGTGACACCTTGGCAGGCCAGACAACTTCAGGTGTTGCTGCTGCTTCATCTCCAGCTGCAGCAGGGAATCAGGAATGTGATGTGGAATGACCACTCTCAGTGTGCTGTGTGAATCCAGTCTACAGTCTCTTTATACTACAGTGGCATGATAAAGGCCAAGAGCTGAACATTGTCAGAGGGAAAGCAATGTATTAAACTGTTATTGCTTGTGATAGCAAGATCTATTTTTTGGGGGGATAATTATGCTGAAGGGCCCAAAAGCAGAAAAAGATCTCTTTCTTTTGTGAGTTAATATTAAATAAAAGATTTCCCACTTCAGTACATAATTTTAGAACTGTAAAAGGAAAAATACCTTATGATTTTACAGAATTTCACCTCTCCAAGTACATTCAGAGCGTGATAGTGGTTGAGAGAGAGGCACAAGATGGGAAACACATTGGGTTGCAAATACTGGATAAACAGCATGAAACTGATGTTCTTGGGAGTGTTTCAAGCTCCTGAGGCCAGACAGGATGTTACTAAGTGCTCTGACTTCCAGCTTCATTGTAGCAGCCACACTTACAGTTTCATTTCATTGTTAATATACCATGACTGTCCTCAACTTACCCTCAGCATGTCTGAATGCTATAGAAAACACAAATTCAGTCCCAAGCTTGGTCAATATCTAAACTTTTTAACACACAGTTATACTGCTGTCACCAGCTAACAAAGCTATGCAGATAAAAATCTTGAAGAAGATACTACTACATCTACTATATCTTTATACAATTTGTATTAGAGCAAAACTACAACATGAACAGTACAAAGTTCTCACCTTTGTGTTTGTTTGGATCATATGAAACGGTAACAAGGAGATAAGAAGAATTTTTCTCCACTAGGCTGATCATCAAACTGGCATAGCTAAAAGGAAAAAAATTATACTTTATTATTTTTGTAAAGCATTCAAGCATGGCATTCAAAATATTCAACAAAACGCATTCCTATGCAGAATTTGAACTGAACTGCACAGAGACTAAGCAAAACTTAGTTTAAATTTCAGGAGCATAAAAGTAATGCTACACATGAAAAACATAAAGATTATATTTATTCCTCATAAACAAGCATTTATATTTTTTTGTACATTCAACTCAAGATTAACAGACAAACGAAGCATTCATCTGCCGTAATCTACAATACAGTACACAGTACAGTACTGATCTTTTAAAATTATTGTGAATTGAAGATTCTGTATCAAATTAAAAAATCCCGGGAGCAGGTTCAAACTAAATTTAGGCTGGCTATAGGCAAGAACAAAAATTTGTGATCAAGGAGAGTGAGGGGAAAAAGCACAAAGACAGAAGTAGATGTGGTGAAAAGGAAATAATAGAATTCAGATGAGACTTGCAGCTCTGCTTCTACTGGATTGGAGCAAACCACATACTTTCCCACCAAGAGGCACGGTGGCTTCCTGAAGGAAGAGTACAGCACTCTGCAACTGCAGCAGACGCTTGTGGTAGAGAAGAACTTGTGTAGGTTGGTTTTTTAAATGAAAAAGGAGTCATTAACAAGTCACAGGATCAAAAGCTTGTCACTGACACATCAGAGAAAAGACAGTAACAAAGCAATTTACTAACCGTTGTCTGTCACGTGGATTCACGGCTACAAGGGCTCCTCTGTCCCAAACCCCATCAAACTTGCCAACTATCGAGCTATAAGGAGATAAGGAAAAGGCTTAAAAATAGTAAAAAGGGACCTTCATCTTCTTTCAGACGCTTTTGTGAGGTCACAAGGATTCTGCAGGTAGCGATGCAGATTCCCCACCACCTTTTAGTTACGGTGCAGCATTTTCATAATCCAAACCAACAGGATCTGGAACTCAAGAAAACCTCCTGGTTCTTCGTCCTGCTGTGATGGCAAAGAGGTGTGGGAATTGGTCAGTGCTTCCCCATCATTAGGGGCTGCTGAGACATGGCAAGGAGGAAGGAATGTAGTTTTAACACATTTTGGCTACGAATCTGGGTGTTCAGTAACCACATCCTGCTGTCTAACATGCACATCAACAGTTCTTGACCACCTTCTAAAAGCCATGCACAATTTCATATGCATGCTAAGGAAGGTGCCTTGTTGCTTTACTATCATCGACTCAGCACATTCAGTAAGTAATTTAGACACCTGAATTCCCAGCCACATGCCCAGGACAGTTAGCTTCAGCTTGCAATTTGTTTAATGCTAGAAAAGCTAAGTTACACTGCTGCTTGCCTCAGCGCAACTCTGCTGCAGACACTAGTTTTGTTCTTGGGTATGCTGGCAGATGGCTTCAATGCCCACCCAAAGCCAGTGAGCAAGACTATCAAGAAATACCTTTATTCATGGGTGGTAAGAGCAGCCAGAGTGATACAATAGACAAGAATATCTGGGGATAAGAAAGAGCCTTGGATTTGGTAATTATTAAAATAGGAGGTTAGACAGTAAGGAAGTAATTAAGTAAATTGCATAATTTTAAATAAAGTTTGAATAAGTTTACTTAAAAAAATGTGGCATGGAATTGTGCAATACCCTTCTGCCTACTGGGCAGGTGTCAGAGTCCAATTGCATCACCTCTGTCTTCATTTCTGTGCAGGCTTTGGCTAGGGTAGAGTTACCCTTTTTCACAGTAGCTTGCATGGGGCTGTGTTGGATTTGGGCTTGCAATCACGTTGATAACACACTGACGGTTTAGTTACTGCAGAGCAGCACTTACACAGCACCAACACCTTTTCTGCTCCTCACACCCTGACACCAGTGAGTAGGCTGGAGAGCACAAGAATGAACAAGACACTGGGTGGGGACACAGCAGGCACAGCTGACCCCAACTGAGCAAAGGGATATTCCAGACCATCTGGCTCCATTCTCAGCAATAAAAATGGGTGGGAGTTTGATGGATGGGGGCACTGCTTGGTGGCTGGCTAGACATCAGTTGCTTGGTTGGTGGTGGGCAACGACTTTCATTTGCACCACTTGTATCTTCCTCTCTCTTTGGTTGTTTTTTTTTGTGGGTTTTTTTCCTTATATCTTTTTGAATTTTAATTTTTAAACTGTTTGCATCTCCACACGTTTCTTTCTCACTTTTACCCTTTTGATTGTCCCCCATCATCTCGTGATGGGGGAGTGGGCAAGCAGCTGTGTGCTGCTTAGTTCCACCACCTTAGCCAGAGTAAAACCATGAGAACTTCTCTCTGCCCACTGCTATTTTCATTGCAATGGCATTCTTAAGTCTCTGGCATCTAACCTACAAGCTGATCTTGTGTTTCCCGCTCTACTGTGATGAGACATGATAACACTTCCAAGTGCTGACTTCTTTTAAATTTTGCCAAGTCTAAGCATCCAATTTAAATAACCAGCCTCGTAACTGAAAGGAGTTTTTAAGAGACAGTTAAACAAGCAATGGGCATGCAGGGCAGAAAGGAACGTTTAGTGGGGCAGGTGACAAACTGGATCTTCTGAGGCTTGGAGGCAGTTCTCCTCTCAGTGTAGCTGAGTCTGCTGGGTGACCTCAGGCAAGCCACTGAGGTTTTCTGCACTTGGTTTTTCTTTCCAACTTTAATCTGGTCTAACTGGAATGGCAGCAGTGGCTCCATACATGCATTTCATGTACTTTACTCCCCAGCGATTTCATCAAGGCCTACAGACATCCCAGGCTGCAGGGAGGCTCACGCTGTGGCCTTGTCCCAGTCCTGGTCTCCTGGCTGCCCAGATTTCAGGAGCTGCTGAGTGTCTGGGTGCTCCTTGCCCCTCTCCAAATCCAATTTCCTTCACAACACAATGAAGCCATGAGGAAAAGGTCAAAAAAGGCACACAGCTGTCTTTCATACTGATGTGGAGTCAGGATGAAGCTAAGGCACGAGGAAGCACTTCTCTTGGGTGTACCTTCCACTGTATCACACTGCTATGTGTTTATACAGCATTTAGCATGGTTTAGGTACTACTACATCTAACAAAATTTAACACGTAAATCAGAAATTCATGTATCTGCAGAAAACCCATTGGATTGAAGAGTAAACTTGTGAATTTCTATCTCTGCATATGTTTAGTAGTTTCAGTAAATGCAATTTTTGATTTTCTTTTGAAGTCTTGCAGCCATAATTGTATTAGGAGGTAGAGTGATTGTGTAATATAACTGTTTTACATATGTCCCAGAATTCCCTGAAAGAGCAGTAATTCCTGTTACTCTTTAACTAGCAAGAGTCTTTGAAATGTCCCATTCTGACAAAGGTCAGGAGCACATCTGAGTTTTCTTCTAATGAATGCTAAGCTAAGGGAGATGAAAGGGACCTCTTAGTAGGCCAGCCTCAGCAAGAGAGAAGTAAGTTTAATTTCCATAATTACTGGGTAATTAATCAAATTGTCTGTACACAGAAACTAGAAGTGTGTGTGCATTTCTTTAGTCACAGGTATTTGCTGACTGATGGTGGGAATACTGTTCATTCTGCATCCAGAATAGCTGCCAATTTATTTTGTGACAACAAACTATGGACTGGATCCAGTCATATACACTGAAGTTGTCACCAATTACCTAATTTCATTTATTTCAAAGTATTATTCCACCATGTTGTGATAGAAGTGATAGGTTTCACCACACTACTTGCTACAAAACTTATGACTGAATTTTTCAAAAATTTCTGAGAAACGTAAGCAATTCTTGGGCAACTTGTCAACTCACAGCAAGAAAGATTTCAAGGGATCTACAGTGTAGCAAATAGCTACACTGGAGGGATAAGGTGGGTAAGAAACCCAGCAGTATCTACAAAGTCACATTAACACACACCCCACCTGTTCAACACCTTGCAAGACTAGTTACATCTATAAACTACTCAACTGGAGTCAGCTGCAGCAGCAGAAGTCAGTCATGGTCTACTGTCTGAAAGACTCTGGACTCTAGTAATAGATAGTCTTTTTTCCAGTGATTTGGCAGATGGGAAAAAAAAAGCTTACTATCATACAGTAAGCACCGTGTTCTGGTGTCCTGAACCACCTATTGTGCCTGTATGTACTAGTTCTGGAAAGCCCATCGAGGTAAATGTTTAGACATTACCTCCTTCTTCCTGAAGAGCCATGGAACAAATTCTTGTGCTTGACAGTTATTTGTGAGAAGAGCAAACAAACACAAAAAACTTCACCAAAACCTTATAATCTAGGGAGAAATTACATCTGACTAAGAACTACAAGAGGAGGGAACTACTGTATTAAGACACATCTGGATATATTCTCTTTACTTTTACTAAGTTACTTTGAGTAAGGGATTGTGCTAAAGTTTTGCTTCATAGAATTCAGCAGTAATGTTAAAGATAATTTGGTTTTACTGGAAAAGCAACAATGTTTTTTGATAACTTTCACAGAATGGCTTGGAATAAGAAGCCCATTTAAAGATAATTAATCATCCTTAACAATTAGCAATGGAATTAGACTTTTGTTGGAGATTGGCCATTCAAATTACTCATACAAATTAATACAAGTTTGCTTGAGAGGATCTGACAAATCTTTGCCTGATTCAAATAAGCCAATAGTATTGGACAGTAAATACATATTTGATTACGGAGAATTGTAAAATACGATGAGTATTCCTACCTGGACAAATCATAAATACTGCAGCAGTAGAGGGAAATGTCACCAGAGGTACTCTACAATAAAAGCAAAAGAAATAATCCTTATCAGTTAATTGTCTTTAAATATATACTCTTAAGTACATATTTATACTTCACATCTTAAAATATACCCATACACTATCAAAAATGTAATTTTAAAATACATTTATGTGTAATGGGGAAAAATACTAGAAATATTTTTAGTTTACTGAGGTAATTCTTCTGATCCCTTCCAGAGAGGTTCTAATCTATCAAGGCATGCAACTGTCCAGTTTCAAAATACATTCCTTCTACATTCAGATGCTTCCCTGTCATAAGAAGGCCAGAGTAGTAAATTTAGAAGAATAACTTCTCAGTCCAAAAATACAACTCAGAGCTTCCTTTTAGACCTCTTGAGGAGAGGTGAATGATTACCAGTAAAACAGATGCATAAAAGCAGAATGACTTGTTCGCTCAGTTATGCTAGCATTGCATGATTAACCACTCGAGATCATTTGACAACACAGGAGACATACCTGGAACATTTTTGCTCCTGGAATCTCAGGGACAGGCTCCTCACAATACGGCAGACTGTGTTCTGAAAAAAATTCCTTCACTGCTTGCTCGCTGACTTCCACACCAACAACGCTGTGGCCCATGTCCGCCAGCCTGAACACAAGAGAGAGAGGGCCCAGGTTTACATGAGGCTGGGCAAAATGTGTATATCCCAGGTGTCATTTATTCATTAGGGAAAGCCTCGTTTTAGGATGCCCTGATATGTCTAATCCTGACTTTCTGAAGTGTTCACATTATATTGAACACCTCCCTTCCATGATCTGAGCTTAAATTAGCACCACCCAGCACACAGCTGACGAGGATTTACATGTTTTATTTAGATTTAATGAATTATTCATTTATTCCTATTAACTCAGTGAAAACAGAGGTGATCCTACTGAAAAACTGTCCATTTCAGAAAGGTGCTGTACTCTGAACTGAGGTGACTGAGGCACACTGTCTGTGTGCCTCTGTGGGTTGGCAGGAACGGGCAGCAAAGGAGATGCAGTAACCTCCGTGCTGCTGCAGCTCAGCAAAACACCAGCGTGTGTCAGAGCCCACAGTCAGCCTAGGAAGTAGTTACTGTGATAAAACCTGATCGCTGGATTACTTGAAAATGCAGTGCAGGTTTTGGTTTGTGCTCCCTCCCTCCAAGAAAAAACACTAGCTTATATAGGCCCTAATTTTAAATACAACGCTCCCTCACCCCTCACCCTCCCTCAAAAAAAAGGTAAACAGTAAAATAAGAAGTATGAAAAAAGAGGAAGTTACATTTAGCCCAAATCACTGAAATTTCCAGAGTGGCATGCCACATGGTCTCTTGAAAATGTTGTCTGACACAATTGACCCCATTGCGGGCAATTTAAGCTGGCATTGCTATGAAAAGAAGCAGTGGTAAGGGTATAGCTTCAGTCTCTCTGTCCATCTAAATTCAGCATTCCCCAAGCTGAACTTGGAACAGTCAGTAGGACTTTCAGGTTTGACCTTATCCATTCAATTTATGCAAAACACCAGCTTCTTCCTCCCTTCAGCTTCCAGTGACACTGCCTTCCTAGCAGTGGAAATGTGGCACATTTCCACCAGTCAATATAAGGTTGGGAATTCCCCCTCTCCCTCCCTCCCTCCCTCCATTAAGATTTTTGCTCTTATTATCTGTATTTTACCATTTCATCTCCACTGCTTTACCACAAAGTGGGAAAAATATCCTCAGTCCACTCCTGCCGTTTAAAAGAACATCCAGATACTTTTTGAGGAGCCTGCAAGAGAACAGACACGTTTTACTTTGCGAGTATTTGTGCTGGCACATGAAAAGCCAAGTGCTACACACTATATCTTGCCAGGTAGCACAAAAACTCCATAATGGCACACGTTATTAGCTCAATCTGCTTCATGCCATCAGAAAGAAAAACATAAAATAAAAGCATTCACCTTCCATTTACATAGCAAGAAAGTCAATTTCATGTCATTCAGAAACTAACACTAAACATTCTGTTTGTTCTATTTTCTGTTTGCCTTTGCAAGTAAACAATCCAACCAACCCACCTCTAAGAGGGCCATAACAAAGATTTTAAACAGAATGAATATGAAGCTTCTGTATCAAGCAAATCACTTCCACAGGTCTTGAAAGACTATACAATCAGGATTGTTCTCTTAGGTCCTTTTACTGCATGGGAGTGCTCTGATGCCCTCTGCACATTGTTTCAAGCCCCAGTTCCACAACATGAACAATAGTGCAAAGCTTCTCCATCAGAAAATTAAAGATTTTGTAGCCAAACTATCCAAGCTCTAAGGTTTAAAACCTGATTCAAGAGTAAAAGCTCTAAATTAATTTCAATCCTTTCTTTTCTCTGTCCTTTGACAAATGTAGGTCACAAAAAAATCTAAATTTATTTTTGTTTCAAGCTGTGCCCATGTAAGATTATTTGCTTTTTGTAAATGTCCCATTTTCAATTAGGAGTTTTTTGAATGAGCCAAGCCACTCATCTCATGGCATTACTTAAAACAGCTTAGGCAGAAGAGTGAAGTCACGTACGGGTGCCCTTCTTCCTTGTGAAACCCGATGTTACCCGTTTCCCATTTTTGTAGCCATTCCTCCTCTGTCACCACTCTCTCGTTCTGAGACCCAGTATCAAAGCCTTCCAGGAGCCCGGATGCATCCGCTGAGTGGTCCATGTCTCTAGGGAGTGCTTGTAGCTGTGAAAAAAGAAAGAATTACCCGCACCGAATGCATAGTTTGGAATTGGCTCTTACTTCCTCGAACCAGACAAAAATTTAGTAGATCTCAAGAGATCACAATTCGGTGACAGTCTCAATGTAGCTGTACCGAACGCGACAGAGCAATCAGCACGCTCTTCCTCCGATAGCTTCGGCCAGACCCCGTTTCCCGGGGGGGCTGAACGCGCCTGTCCAGCACTGCGGGACCACCAGCGGCCTCCCTTCTCGCAACCATCGGGAAGCCCCCCTACCCCGCTAACGAAGGAGGGAGATGCCGACATTTCTCTCCCGTGAAACCCGCGGGCAGGAGGCGGGGGCGAGCGGCTGCTCGGCTCCGGGGGACCCGCGCGGTGACCCGTGGCCGCTCAGCACCGCCCCCCTCGCCGCCCCCTCGGCGCCCCCCGCCCGGGCAGCGGCAGCCGCGGTACCTGCGCGGCCGCGGGTCCCGAGAGGGCGGCGGGGCCGGGGCGGTGCCTCCCCGCCCTCCCCCTCGCTACGCACCGCGGAGAGCGGAAGCAGCGGCAGGAGGAGGCGGGCTGAGGGTGCACGGCACCGGAGAGGAGGAGGAGGATGGCGGCGGCGGTGAGTGACTCCCTCTCTCAGCTGCAGCGCCCACCGCGGGGCTGCTTGTGCCTCCCCGGGGTGGCGAGGCAGGTGCTCAGCGCTGCCCCCGTCCTCACCTCCCCGCTTCACTCTTCCTTCCCCCTTCTCTTTCTCACTCCCTCCCTTCCTTCCCCCTTCTCCACCCTTTTCTCCCCGCTGCAGCTCTAGCAGGAGGCGGCGCGGACACGCGTGAATGTGGTCTCCGGCCCCCGAGTGACCCGGCCCCGAGGTGAGTGCCAGGCGCCGACCGCAGCGCCTGCCCCACCGCCGCCCGGCACCGCCGGGACCGCCCCCGCCCGGCTCCGGGGCAGCCCGGCCGCGGGGCTCCCCTGCCCCGGGGGTGCCCCTCGGGACCGCCGCCTGCCGCCAGCTGTCACAGCCGCGCCGGCGGGGCTGGGCGCCGCCGCTGTGCTCGGGCTGCGTTTTAGAGGTGTGTGCACTCCCCGTGTTAATCAGGCTGCTCTCGCTTCCTCTCCGTCTCTGACAGTGTGTGTCTCTGTGGTTTCTTTTCTTAATTATTTTCTCTTCCCCAAAGACAAACTTGCTGTCAACTGTACAGGTAAACCCCATAAAGCTTTCCAATATAGGCCACGCATTACAGACGGATGAAATGTTATCGAATGTGACAGCGCATTATGCATCTCTCTCCTTTTAAAGGGCTTATTTTCTCAGCCAGTAAGATGTGTACAGGATAGGATGCAAAGTCATGTAAAGCTTAGTAGAGTAAGCCATGTTTGTTTGTTCTATAAAAATTTGTGGGTTTTTGGGAGTGTATTTTTTGGTTTGTCAGGGGAAGTGGGGACAAAGTATCATACACCTGATTTTTTTTCTCCCTTTCTCTCCACCTCCCTCTTACCCCTATTGAAGGGGTAAGAGCAAAACTATGTCTGCGATTCTGTACAACTGACTGCTGCGTTTCAAAATGGGCAGCCTCTCTGAATCTGAAATAGTTTTACTAAACTTCCTAGTGATTGGTAACTGACATTTTTTCAACTCCCCACATACACAATGCAAAATTTGCATGTTCTTTTACCTTCTTGGATAAAAGGGCCCCACAGCAGCAGCAGTCTGTGATCACCTGATGGTCACCAAAATGAGTCACCTGGTGCCTTGCTCGGCACTCCTGGCTCAGTTGGAAGCCTGTGACTGTAAGGAACACGGCATGTCGGAATGATTACTTACCACCAGAAGCTTAGGTGACACAGAGAGGTACTGTTGTGCCACTGATACATAAAGAAAGCTCTAGGGGGAAAATGCCACCATTTTCTGGGGCGTTTACAGCAGTTTAGGGAAATCTCATGCAAATGAAACTGGTTGGTTTTCTTTTCTCCACTCTCCAACCTCATCCACCCCCATACAGCGGTAAGTTACAGTGAAGTGATGCTAATTTTTTTTTAAGTAATAGAGATTGACAATAATTTCTTCCTACCTCTGGCTAGTTGTAATTGGAGGGGATACATGCAAGAAACAAAGTTTAATTTTGTATTATTTCAACCACTTTTTCACTTACGTGGATATCCTCATGTGATTTCTCTTCCTCTCACAAATAATTTCTTTTATATTGAGAGGAGAATGAAACACCAGTTTACTTGACTTGAATCAGCTTAATATAAAATTTTGTAAAAATTCCCACTCTCCTCCTGTTACCTTGACTTTCAGTGGAATTTCCGAAGTAAGATACTGCTGCTTTGTCCGTCACTGACAGCTTGAATAAGGAAGTTGCATCCTGAAACAGGGAGAATTGAGAAGTCTCATGTATATATATTAAAAAACCCTCCCAAAAACTTTATTACAATCTGATCCCAATTAGAACAAGGTAACATTCATGATGCAGTGCTGTAGTACAAGGGGTTTATTTCCACTTCTTCTCTGTATGTTGTAGAGCACTCTTTAGATTTGCTTCTTGCTCTAGGCTGTCTTTGTGCTTTACTCCCTGTGAAAAGAATGCCTTTGATAATAACATTTTAAATACGCTTTCATATTTCTGCATCATACTTTCTCTATGGTTTCCAGTTACATGGTTAACTATGGTCCATTCTCTGCTCCTACTAATGCAGTCAAAGACAGCTATAGAGTGCTCTCATGCTGTAGATCTTTTATTTTGTCCTATAGAATACTTAACAACAAACTGTAATATTCCAGTCACTTAGAGCTGTGATATAATGGCAGTCTAGACTTCAAATCCTGATGTCTTTTCATAGGTGGCTGTGCAAGTCTTGGAACTGGTTGTTCATCTGGTATTAAATGTCTCTTCAGTACACTGTTTGGAAAAGTACTTTACAGTGCAAATCCCTTGCTGCCAATAAATCAGTAGTTAGCAGGATGAGTGTTACTCTGAGTGGTATTTGAATGCTTGCATCAGCATTGAGCTGATGTCTGTTCACTTTGCCAACCCAAATTCCTGTCCAGGTCTTCACATAAAGCAAATCAGATTATTGGAATCCAGGATATGCTGATCTGGAACAGCTTGTCAAGATGTACTCAGGGATCTAATCTTAACTACGAATTTAGTTTAAAATAGCAGTATTGTTCCTTTCCTGTAATGCCTCATTGCCATTTTTCTCTCGAATTAACAGTCAAGCTGAACAGATTCTTACCTAGGTAACTCTGTGAAAAGTAGTATTGTGAGTAGCTGTGATTAGCTCTGCAAAGTCAAGCAATTTAAATTAATTAACTATTGCCTACCTTTTTCAGATCTAACAATACAATGTCAACGGGAAGGGTGCGAACAAAGAAAAAAGCATGTTCTTCAGATCAGTCTCCAGACAACCTTCCTGTGAGAAGTTCTGGAAGACAGGTATTTATAATAATTTAAAAACATATGGGTTTGTATTTCGTTAATTTTTATTTTCTGTTGACATTTGTAAAGAAAGTGGGCTTCCTTGTGGGTAAGTTAGGTCTTAGAGTACTTATCCACAGAGAAAGAGAATGAGTTAATTCTGTGAATAAGCAGGTCAAGTGTCTCATTTTGCAAATAATATTCAGAAAAGCTAAATACTCTATATAACTTGTAAGTAGTTAATGTGTTAAAAATACAGTCACAGATTTCTGTACAGTCAGACAAAGCTGTCTGCCCATCCAGACAGAGGCCTAAAACAACATAATGCACAGTACCTTTGAGGCACAGAAGAGACATTTGGTATACAGTTTTGTATCCAAAAAAATGCCCTAAGCCTACCCTAATATTTTATTTGAGGCACAGGATTGCCATTTGTAATTAATATCAATAAGTATTATAAAAGAGGAGATTTTCTGAAGGAGAAACAAAATGAATGCATGAGGCTTGACTCATTAACACATGATGGAGCTTAAAATACTTTTTAAACTGTAAGCTTTGCTTGTAATTTCTTCAGTGCCATCAATTAGACCAAGGCAAGACATTTTTAGATATAAATAGTATTTCCACTCTTACTGTGGGTTTGGGGGCTTTTTTTGGTGGGTTTTTGTTTGTTCTTTTTTAGCAGAAAAATCTGACCTAATTTGACAGCTGTTTCATGCTGCAGCTATTTCACAATGGCTACAGAGATTTTTATTAGGATCATTTTAACTACGGGATGCCACTCACAAGCTGCAAAACTGTCTGAATGCTGCTCTGTAGAGCATGCATTTGTGTCATTTATGGTCAGATTCCATCTATTCTTTATTAGGTGAAGAAGAAAGCAGCTGAAGCAGCAGATGATGATGATGAAGCGTCAGAGAAGAAATACAGAAAGTGTGAAAAAGCTGGATGCACTGCAACATGTCCCGTTTGCTTTGCCAGTGCAGCAGAAAGGTTTGGTACTTTTTATTTGCATTTTTCGTGGACTTTCTAAATCTGCAGCTAAAGTTCAGGACTCTAACTATATTCTCAAAAATTCCTTCATATCTAAATGTAGAGGGAGAATTGAAAGATAGTGCTAATAGGAGTCTTAAGATGCCAGGAAAATGTCACAAGTTATTCCTGTTGTGGATAACTTTCACCCGTGCAAGTTGCTAACTCAGATACAGAGTATCTTTGGGATATGCTTATTTATGTTATTGATGGTGTTCTCTGGAACATGCCTTGCTTCTGTGAAAGTGAGAGCATATTAGTGTAATCTGAGAAAGCTAAACTTGCTTTCAAGATGGAAAATGAAACCGTCATTTACTGGAGAAAGTCTTTACCACTCTTTCACTGGAATGCTTTGCAGTCTGAGGTGAGATTCTAGCCTTGAAATTTTAGGTCTTAGGAGAGACAGTCATACTTATCTGAACTCTTTGCTCTTGTATGCTTTCTCTGCACTTTCACGAGTGCTTTTGCATTCTGACCCTGGTGGTTTTGAATGCATGATTCTGGCAAGGTACACCTATAATAGGCAACATGTTAGACCTCATTATGAAGCGGGCACATTGTAGTTATGTAGCACTCGTCCCTCCCTGATAATTGGCGCAAACTTTCCTTCTTTATAGCATTGAAAATTAAATAAAACTAATTATGTGCTTCATTTAGTTATATCCATGGATTGTTCTTTGGTGGCAGGAAGTCAGTGTATTCTGGATGTTGTCATAGGGAAGCCAAGTGTTTTGGCAGTTGCCTGAGAGACTTGTCTGGGAAATGAGCACCTGTGAGATCAGCATTGGTGACATTACAGTTTTTATTTAGGAAACAATGCATACTGCTTACTCATCTTCTTGAATTGTTATTTTAACATTTTGATTTATACCTTTCCCACCCCCCCAAGTACACACTTTCAGCTTTATCTATTTGAGATGAGCTCATTTCATGGCTATTTGAGTTAGTAGCTTAAGTCTCTGCTTTTTACCTTGCACATTTATCTTGAATAATTTCATTGAGTTTAATGAGAGTATTCTAAGTGAAGAACGCTTGCTTTGTCTGATTAATGTAATCTTTGTAATGGATATTTCTTTTTGAGAATAGTAAAGAACAAATGCCCAGAATGCGTAACTGCTTCCTGAGGGTTTTGTCTCACTGGGTTAAAATCACAAGTTGTTCATGAGAAAAAAATAGGCAACATCTGTTCTGTGTTTGCCTTTATAGTTTTGTCAGTTGTTCTGGGGACAGAACATTGTAATGACTTATGAATCAATTGATCACATGTACAAGAAGAATGCTAATTTAAATGATCCCTCCCAACTCTGCACTAATATTGGAATAAAATGCAACAAAGGAACTCTTAAGTTCTTGTGGAGAGGAGCTTTGTCATCTTACACGTTTCCAAAACGCTTTGTGTGTCACAGCACATATTCACTGTTTCATGTTCAGGAAATGCCTGCTTAAAGGGTACTAAAGACAGGCTCAGTTGACCATTGTTAGAGGGAGGCTGCTGGAAGCCAGACCAACTATTAAACTGCACATTGTGTACACTTTGCCTCCCTTACATCTGGTGTTGCTTAGTTTGGAAACTGGAAATGTTTGAGACAATTGAAATGACCTTATTGTTATTTGTATGGCTGTAGTGCCCTATGTAAGTCAGCCTTCATAAATGCAACATAAAGCCCTGCCTTGTTCTGAATATTTTGTTCACATCCTAGAACGTGCTACTGTCAATAGAAAGATTTTATTCTTTTCCCCTAAAGATACTATAAAACTATTTCTATGTCTCCTGCATTACAGATGTGCAAAAAATGGGTATACGTCTAGATGGTATCATCTGTCCTGTGGAGAACACTTCTGCAATGAATGTTTTGACTACTATTACCGAAGGTAGATTTACCAATTCAGGTTGTATCCTTTCAGAGCTTACTAAAGTTTGGCAGCTGTTACAGCTGTTGAAACGTCATGTACATAAACATAATACAAAGATTGGTCCTCTGTGCTTGCTTTGATCAGAGTGAGGCTTAGACATTGATGATAAAACTGCAGGTGTGGTATGGACTAATCAACTTAAACAGGATAGCGTGAACAAAACTGGTTAGTTTAGGCAGGCTGGTTTGTGTGTGCAATTATTCTGAAGCTTTTGTCTTTTTTAAAAACAATGTCAGAGAATTTTAAACTATGAGAACAATTATGAGTAAATGTGTTTTCCTTTATAAATTCACTTTACACTGTGCATTCGGGAGACCTTGCCTCTCTAAAGCAGTACAATAAAAAGCAGTTAGAAATCAGTTTAACTCTTGTGGTTCAGTGACCATGAAGACTCTTGTCAGGCTGACAGAGTGCTTTCAGCTCCAAGCTCCTTCCCATTGGAGTGGGAGTTACATCCAGCTCTATGAAGACTTTTCTGTGCTTATGTTCTCAGCAGTACTCATCACTCAGACCAGGCCTTAGATACCAGGAATTGTGCTCATAAGCAGCTGGACATAATGGTCAGGATGCAATTTATTGCTGTCGTAAGAACCACCATTCTCTCCTTTTAACAGCAGAAATACAGTGCTCTCTACAGACTTATTTCTCTGTCCTTATATAAAATGTTTAATTTTAGAGTAACTGCTATTGCTTGAAGCAAACTAGATATTAAATTTTCCGACTGCTTGCTGTTTTCTTTTTCTTCCTAGCCATAAAGATGGTTATGAGAAATACACGGCCTGGAAAAGGATTTGGACAAGCAATGGTAAAAGTGAGCCCAGTCCAAAAGCCTTTATGGCTGATCAACAGCTTCCTTACTGGGTAAGGTGAAAAGTGATTTATTTAATAGGAACGTGATGTTCTGATGTGTTTCTGATATTCTGCTGTTCAGGCAGCAGGTCAGCTGAGTTTTTGTGGGTTTTTTTCCCCTAGTATTAGAGAATTGTGGAAAAGCTAAAGATAAAAATGCTAATCAGCTCCTCCACTGTTGGAGACTTTCTCCACACCCCACAAAGACCAATCTTCTGTTACTTTTCAGTGAAGCAGCAGCTGTGATTTTCAGGTAGAATAAGATTTGGCTGGGAAAGTATGAGTTTGAAAAACTTTGAAATCAGATTTTGTGTTTCCCTGGAAAAGAGAGCAGAAGAAAGTTGGGAATGGAAGGAAGTTTGGTGGTTGTGGTGTTTTGTTTGAGTTTTTTGTTTTTTCTTTAAGTGATGAAGAATATATTTTACAACTAATGCTTGCAAAGTCCACCGAAGAGCATAGTCATGGGAGATTGAATTAATTTTGGCCTTAGGTTCTGTGCAGAAATTCAGTTTTGCAGGAGATGAGTACAAGATTTCTATAGATCAAACACTACTTATGGCCTGATGATTACACAAGAACGTATCTAACAATTATGTTTTACAACTTTCTCATGTCTAGCTTCTGTCTAATTGGTTATTTAAGTTGCACTAATCTTATCTCTAATCACAAGCAACAAGTAAAAACATGTTTGTTTTTTGACTTGTAGGTGCAGTGCACAAAGCCAGAATGTGGTAAATGGCGTCAGCTGACAAAGGAAATCCAGCTGACACCACAAATAGCAAAAACCTACAGATGTGGTATGAAACTGAACAATTCCACCAAGGTACTGCACAACAGTTTTGCTCATATTGAAGTTTAACAAGTTCATATTTCTTGTTTGCAGAAATTAATTTCTTCTTGCTTGCTGCTCAGTGTCTCTAATGTCAAAATTATAGTCTGATGGCCTGCAGAACTGCACCGTGACAGGCCTACATGCTGCTTGGACTTTTTGTTTTCTGACAGGAAATATCAAGAAAGAAGTATCTGAATTATCTTTGTCTGCACAGTCAATTGTAAAACCCTTCAGCTAGGGGATTATTATTAGCATGTACAAAATAGACATACACCAAAATGCTCATTTCAGTTTTGTTTGGCCTTTCTTCATTATTGAGGAAAGCATTTGAAAAGCTCAGTGAGCTTTTCCTAATTGCTATCAAGTTTGTCATGGAGCTTTACATGGTAAGTTTCAGCCTTAGCATGAAGATAACTCCTGAAATTTGAAAGAGTCCTTAAAGTGCCATAGAATCTGTATGGCACTTATAACATGAAAAAACATAATATGAAAATAGTGACATATGAAAACCTGAAGGGTCAACATTTAATTTTGAAACTCTGTGATAAAGATACTCTTAAAAGAAATAATAAATTCTCTTTTATAGTCTAGACTAGAAGAGTTGCTCTGGAAAAATGTGGGATATTTGCAGAATTTTTCTATAAAATTCTGTATTTTTTTTCTGAATTGGTTTGTTTCAGTGTTCCACCCCATTTTATGGAACGGAATGTATGTTTTAATGTCTGATCACTAACGTAAACTATGTTAAGTTAGTGATGAGACTAACTGAACAAATGAGAAACATTTTTAGAGTGCTTTTGCTTTATGGTTTATTGTGTTTTTACCCTACACATTTCTCTACGTTTTTTTTTAACAATCATGTCTACTACAGAAGGCTAACACTAAGCACTTTTTTTTTGGTGGGGTTTTTTTTTTTTGGTTTTTTTTTTTTTAATTTAGAGAATTATGCCATAGAAAATTGTTTTGCTTTATACTTAATTTTTTCCATACAGCTTAAAAATAGTTCTCATACCATTCACTTTTCTTTCAGACTGAGGGCTCAGACCAGTGTTCCATGCCTGAGGACTTGGTGAGTAGTGGATGTTCCTCCTCATTTGTCCCAGAATATGAAAGCAATCTTAAAGCATATTTGTTTCCTTTTTTATTTTGGTTCTTTGGCCAATTATGTCAGTATTTATGCATTGTGCTCAGGAAACTGTCAGACACTATTTGCAACAGAGCCTAGGGCCTTTTATTTTCTCATCTTTTTTTCTCTTTTCCCTTACCATACTAAGTAGCTTTCAGGTCGTTTGTGGTGTCCTTCCGTTGTGGCCTGTGACTCAAAGTTTACTCCTAATTCTCATTTTTGATCCGGCAAAATAGTATTCAGTTGCCAAACTTCAAGTGAAATTCCCCATCCTAAAATTTCCTTGTCTTTCAGGTGGTTTCTATCTTTAGTCTCACTTTTTTGAAGACTGCAAGAGAACACCTAAGCATGTTTTCTCTCTCCTCTCCCTCGTAATACAAAATGTACATACAAGATGTATGTTGGTGCTTCAAGGGGTTTGTGATCATGGCACCCTACCTTTCTGATTTCACATAAACTTATGTTCAATAAGCCATGTTCACAAGTGTATCTGAGGTACTTTTATCACAGGGAACACATTCAAGCTTATTGTTGACTCTTGTGGAAGCTTTGTGGTTTTGTTTCCCTAATGCATGTCTGACTTGTAAATTAAGGGTGAATCATTAGCACTTCTTAGGGTTCTAGAAGGTCCTTGATGGGGATAGCAGAATCAAAATTAAATTGATCAGTTAGTGTGGGCTTAGTTCTAAGTCCAGTTTTCTGGATGCATAAGTGACTGTAAGTGTTTTATAAAGGGCCTGATACGGCATGGCCATGTTGTTACAGCATGTCTCATTTCTTTCCTTTCCACATGGTGTGGAGTTTGTGAAATTTCAGCTCCATGTCTGAGAAGAGATCAATACTACAGGTTTTCTGTGTCAGGCTGAGGAAGGGGAAAGAGGGAGAGGAAATGTCTTAATGACTTGCAATTCTGAGATTGGTACTTACGGTGCTTTTTGGTCTCAGTTTTGGAGGGCGGGGAAATTGGTTCATTTTTCAATGTTTTTAAAGTAATGACATGTTCTCTTCTCCCCTCTTTCCTTCACTTCTCCGCTTGGCCAGAGAGTGGCTGAAGTTTCAGACCATTGGTGGTACTCCATGCTCATACTCCCTCCTTTGCTGAAAGACAGTGTGGCAGCTCCCTTTCTAGCTGCATATTATCCAGACTGCGTGGGCATGAGTCCATCCTGTACCAGCACTAATCGGTTACCTGGTGAATCCAACCTTGTGAAGTTAGAGCACTTAAAGACCGTGCCTAATGTGACTGGTAAGGGCCATCTGCAGGGCTCTGTTGCTTAAGTAGGTGGGATAAATTTTGTCTTATAACTGAGTTTATAAGGCACATTAATTCCCCTGATTCAGAAAACTGGTTCTGTTCTCAGCACTAATACACAGTCTTTGTGTGACTGCCTCTGTCATTTGATGCCATTGGCTTGTTTGTAAGATAAAGGTAATACATTTCTTATGGGAGTGAGCACAGACTGCAGAGGCTTTCTGTGTGCCACTGTCATGTGTGTACAGAAACAGGAAATTACCTTGCGGGTACTTAAAGACTGTTTGCATTCTTAAGGAAATGAAGATTTATCAAAAAAACTCTGTGTTCTGCTAGTTTTGATATGGTGGATCCTTGGGGCTTTGAAGAAAAGAATTTGATTTCTTAAGGCACTCAGATTCTGTGTAGGTTTTTTTTTGTTTTTGTTTTTGTTTTTTTTTGCTAGTGACAGCCAGGAGTGCAGATCGGCAGAATAGGTCAGGTATAGAGAAAGGTAATTCAGGATTGTCATACTCATCTCAGAGAGTAAATTGAGGAAATTTCAGCTTCTCTGTTGTCTTAGCAGGCTTTGTTCTCCTTAGGTGCTGAAAATAAATCTGTTCATATGTTCAACAGATGTTATATCTGCTTAACAGAAAACTTCATTACATAGAGCTATCAATACTGAGCGTGGAAGATGATTAGTTATTACCACCTCTGGGCAGTATTGGGAGTTGAAGAAGAAAGGAGTTCAGAGTTTTGNGCGAGCTGCTGAGAGCAGCAGCGAGCTGTGTAAGACAGGTAAGATTTTTCCAGAACACTCTGCTGCTCTCAGCAGCTCGCAGGCTAACATCAGACCCACAGCCTAGAGGCTGGAAAGCTTCCTTACTTGTTATCTGTATGAGGTCAGTGGGTTGTTTTAGAGGGAGAGGGACGCGGTGAAGATATGATGGAGTATGACTAATTCCTGGTGTGTCTTTATTCAGTTGCAGGCATGAACAAGTATTTCCAGCCTTTTTACCAGCCCAATGAATGTGGGAAAGCACTTTGTGTGAGGCCAGATGTCATGGAACTAGATGAGCTCTATGAGTTCCCAGAATATTCACGAGACCCTACCATGTACCTGGCGTTGAGAAACTTGATTTTGGCTTTGTGGTACACAAACTGCAAGGTAGGAGATGCTGATAGTTAATTTGTTTGTTTCAAAATAATAGCAGCTTTTCTGGGATAAGGACTTACTTGTTAGGTGTCTCCTTATGCACCAGAAAAATGGCTCCCATGTTTTTGAAAATCCATTCTAAGATTGGCTGGGTTTTGCGGTCTTGTTGGAGATTAGAGTTGTTTTCTTTTCTTTTCTTTT
>WAAE01000007.1:0-55299 GCA_013400495.1 Nicator chloris
AACTTTCTCCCCCTTCAAACCACATCACAAAGAAGTGTAAGCACTATGCAAACCGCCCCACAGCAACCCACAGAGAGCCCTCTGCTCCGGGCTTCCTCTTTCCAAAATATTGTACTGGGAGGGAAGGCACTTGTCAGATTTTCTGGCACCACATTTCATAGCAGAGTTCCTCTAGCAAGGGAACCACAACCTCTTATGCAGACTGAATTAATAACATGACAAGAGCATTTGGCCTCCATGTGGATGAGGGCTGGCTGGAAAACTAGAACTCTGGCTTCTGAAAGACTTCAGAGTTTAGAATTTTTTTTATTTCCTTCATCATGGTAAATAAAATTGTGTAAAGGAAAAACAGGGTAAGAAAAAATTCTTCAACCCCTATGGCCTTATTTTCCTAAAAATACTGGTATATCAATGCTCAAAATAGCTCAATTGTTATGAAGATCACCTCTGATTAAAAAGCAAAACAAAACTCCATTTCTCTCATGTCTCCAATAAAACCCAGGATAAAATCAGTCTCTTTTCATTGTTTTGATTGCAATTGTCTTGGTTTGTGCAAATACTTAAAAATTGGAAAACAGACTGGATGGCTTAATGGGGATATAAAAATGAAATTTCTATGGGCGACTGTTCTGTGTCTCAGGGAATGTGGGAGACCGCAGCTCAAATCTCATCCTTTTTTTTTTTTTGGTTCATGGTCATCCCTCAAGAAGAGGAGGGTGGGGTAAAACCCTGTCTGTGAAGTGTCTTCAAGGATGTCACTCTATGCACTTTACGTCCTTGGAGAGATAGAGTCTTTCTGATTGTCTTTGTGTATTTATACAAAATTATCTTCACTGGACCATGACACACATGCATTAATTCTCTATCCTCCTGTTTTGTCTAGGTAAAAGTACAGTCAAGGCAAACGTACTCCTTTGGGATAGTCTGTGATGGATCTATCTGGGAAAAGTTTCAAACACAAATCTTCTCAAAAAACTATTCATTTTCATTAATAGTAATAACAAAAAAAACCCCTGCTCTAGCAAATCATAATTTTTGGATAGGAAAGGGACTTTCCTGGAGAAGTCCCATCCATCTGTAATGCAGATGACCTTTGTTCAGGTTGTGCACCCTGAAAGGTGCATGGAACAGCAGTAAATCCTCACAACATGGATTCCAGCACCAGCTGTGTGTTTGTGCTGCTGTACCCACTGTACCTTTCACCCACCCTGCCTTTCCCCTTTCAGCACAAGAAGAAGCACTCAAAGTCTCCCAGCCCTGCTTTACTTGGCTCCAATTCTAAACACTGCGACTTCCCTGGGCTTACAGAGGTGTGTTGTCTGCTGGTATACCTAAAGGGACTACATTAGTGTCTGACAGCTATTTTATCCAGCCACAGTCTCTCTGTCAAGACTCATGTTCATGGCAGAGACAGCAGAAGAGCAGATGAGCAGCAGTTGCAATGCTGTAAACTAATTCCCAGATGTAGAAGAGTCTAGTTGTAATGGCTGTGCTGTACATGTGGAAATTAAGTCTAAACATACTGCAGTCCCCATTCACTTGTGAGCCAATTAAAATGTCACTCATGACAGCAGCATAGTAGATACTGTGTTTCTCCTTCTGTTCTCTTGTATGCATATCATCTTGGCATGTTCATGATAATTTATGGGAAAAAAAGATAATACAGATATTTCACCATCATATGGTTTTTGCTATGTGTAGTACAATACTACACTTTAGTCCAAGAACTTTAAGAGGGACCTATTAAACTCCAGTACTAACAATTCCTTTCAAACTGTTCTAAGCAGCAGTTGCACTTTTTCAATTTTAAATACTAGTATTTTCCTCTAAAGCTGCAGTAGATAATTTATCATTTTACAAATTTTATAATAAATAATCCATGTTTTATGCAGATGCATCTTTTTCATGGCAGGATTTTATTCCATGATTCCAGTCAGAATCACGATGTGATTATGAAATCTGTCTATAGTCAGATAATGTCTAATGAAGAAAATCTTGACACCCATGCTGTAGATTCCTTCAGATATGAGCCTAATTTTGAAGTCATAGCAAAAATATGTTTTGTTCTAATAGACAGTTTATACAGAGACGATAACATGTCTGATTTTCAGCTTTATTTCTCATCAGTATGAGAGAGTAAAATATCTTCAAAGTTAGCATAAATTAGGTCTACTTTTGTACCATTTGCAGTGATGGAAGAGAATAAAGCTAGTTGCTGCTTGGGGTTTTTAGCTTAAAAATCCTAATGTTAAAAACTCAGGTTGTTTTACATTCAAAGAAAGTAGCATTTTCAGTTCTCCTTTGCAAATATTCAGTTTCCTCATTATCTTTCCCATGAGAAAGAGTGAGAAAAGAACATTAATTTAGAGGGCATTGAGGCTGAGAGAAGAAAGGGTCACAGATTCACTGTCCTCCATAGTACCATGCACTGATGAGCAGGGCTAGTCTATTTAGTGACAGGCCTTTATCTTTCAGTGAAGTTTAGCTTTATAAGCAAGTTTGTATTTTCTTTGTCTTTAGAAGGGAAGTATTCTTATACCAAAGCTGTAGTCACAGTTTCCCAGTCTGGAGCTTATTGAAAATGCTGGCAGCTGAAGGTCTCCTTTACACTGGACCTCTGTTTCTGAGATTCCATTTCAGCAAATTTTGATGATTTAATTTGGTTAGTGAGCAGCAAACTCTTGAGAAATCATTTCCTAGAATTAGAAGTCTAAGGCTCAACTGCCTGTGCTCAGAAAAAAAGGATGTGGTAATAATGTGTAGATGGAAAAGGAAATAATTGATTTCTCCCTCCTCTTACATATTGCATCTTTGCATCATTCTACTCACTTTCAAATGAGTAGTTGCAAGATTAACCACATCCTTTCTTTTTTATATTTTTCCTTTCTTTTTAATTGAGAAGATATTTGTGCAAGGTGAGTTTCTGAACTAATGTGGCTCTGCAGGGGGTGGTTTAGAGGTCCTTTCTTTCTGCTGCTATTCCATACAATGTTGTTTCTCCTTCTTCCATCTGAGCTTCACTTCCTACTATTCTGTTTGTTTAGGTCACCCATCTATGGTGCAATGTTTGGTTTAAGTATGGTATTTGTTATTTCCAGGATTTGGGAAATGGAAGAATAGTAGTGCTAATAGGCAATTACTTTAATATTTCAGATCATTATCTTGTGTAACATCCAATTCATTAGTGCTTGTCAGAAAACAATCACAAGTAATTAATGTATTTGCATGGTATCCTTTTACTTCATGATAGGAGTTCATCCACCACATTTGGTTACTTTGTTGGAGTTCCTATCTCAAATCTAAATTTACATGGACATTGACTAAATCTCATTTCTGAAGACTTTTTGAAATGAGATGGGACAATTACAATGACATTGAACATTCTGAATAGCAGATGAGTTTGGTTTCATGGGTTTGCTCTACTACCTCTTATAATTACTTAATTCAATTAGCTTCCTCAATATTATGGAATTCACTGAAGGAGAACCCCTGCTTAGGTAAACAAAGAATTGAGTTTATCCCCAGATATCATAGAAAAATAGCTAGACATCACTTCAAAAGACTTTAATATTTAAAAGTAACACTTAGGAATATTAAAATTGTCATGAGGTCACCAGCGCATTTCTGTTCCTACAACGCTTTTAGTTGTTCCAGTGGGGGTCCAAATATTTTGGAAGCTGAGTTCCATATGAATGCTGATTAGAGAACTCTAAAGCAAATAAGCTATACCTTATCCAATTACTTTGGAGTGCTCACAAAACATTTTCTCTAAGAAAAACACACTCATCAATCCATTTAAATTTTATAATAGTACTTAATGGTATATTAGGCACAGTCAAAAACAGATGAAATAACCAAAGGAAGAAGTATGCATTCCAATTTAGAGCACAAACTTCTATAAAGTTGCTTGGAATAACTTCTACTAGATTTTTCTCCCTATTGTGTTTCTTTTTGTCTTTGCATTCCTGTGCTAGGAATTAGGCCTGAGAGGGAAAGCTATCCTTTTAGCCTAGCCAGGGGCCAAGTACCAATCAGGCTATCTGAACATTCCTCTTCTGTTAAAGGCAAACCTCACTCCAATAGAAAATCTCAGCTATGTCCCAGGACAATGCTACTTCAAAGGTCAACATGTCATTCACGTCTAGGCTTCAGGGACAGAGTAAAACTGACATTTGAAACCACAAGCCACAAAGTTTCCTTGAGATCCTTTCTAACATAACCAGGAATGGCTGCAGAGTCACACTGTCAGAAATAAACTGTGGACTCGATGAGGACAAAGCCATCCAAAAGGAAAGCAAAAGCAAGGCAATGTGTGCAGCAAAAAAAAATGTTTCTAAAATGCCAAAAGAACATGAGTTGCTATTCTGTTCTCAATATATGGTAGCTTGATTCAAGGGGGAAATATAGATTTTTAGGAATGTCAGCATGAAGATAAACATCACACTCAAAGGTCAAGGGGTTGAGGAAGAGGATATGTTCACCACATTTTCTGGCTTTCTGCCCTACCTATGAAGCTGAGCATAGTTGTACAACAAGTTATATGTGGTTATGATAATCATATTTAGAGACATATTGGCTATTTTGTTATTTAAAAAGTACATCTGTATCTTCCCAGGAGGAAATGCAGATTTGTTTCTGAGCCAGCTGACATAGCAAAATGAAAATCTGGACTGTCCCTTACTCAGCTGCACAGACATCCTTTTCTCTCTGCCTGCTGTTCTGAGTCAGTGTAGGATGAACTTCGTAGTTACTAAATCGATTGCTTTGAAGAACAGTTTGGATAGTTCTATATGACTTTTTTACTGAATTAGTGTTGAGTGGCTGATTTTCCTTTTTCACCCTTTTAGTATATTTTCTTAGCTTTACATGATTCATAATACCATAAAAAGTATTGAAAGCTTTCCGTGGTACTCCAAGCTTATTTGTGTTATGCATTGCTATGTAATTTATCCTATCACATGGAATATATATCACATATAAATGGGTCACTTCGCTTTGAAGAGGTATCTGCTCGAAATTCAATGTCATCAAAATTAGGGAGGGTTCAAACTGAGATACTGTTTTGTATCAGAAAAAGGTCCCTGCATTTAGATGTAGGGAGCTTTTATAAAAAAGAATTATTAGAATTTTTTGTTTGGTTGGTTTTTGTTTGTTTTAATTAGATATGCCTATTTGTTTTGGTTTTGTATTTTCTTCAGTTTGAAATGTTCTTCTGTAAGGTATCCTTTATGTATTTTCATCTCTACATATAGCCTACTTTGGAAATTGAAAAAAAATCACAACAAAATAACCTCCACTTCTCATGAGGAAAGTCATGAGAACAGATATTTGAGGCTGTGATCACTTCTGCTATGTATTTTTTACAGTTACATGGGCATCAAGTCCTCCCTTTCCATAATTAAAAATTGGGAAATGAGCTGTCTATAATTAGACACAATGATCGAGAAACAGTCTATTTATGCAGAAATCTCTGTATCTTAGTCTGATATAGATGGTAAGTGATGACTTGGGAAAGCTGCACAAACAAATGAATACACATTCTCAACTCCCTTATCAGTGAAACAGTGGCAGTCATCGATTCCCTTTCCTCCTCTTGACTTCTGAATTGGAATAGACAATTAAGCCATCTTAGCTTTCTCATGAAGCATGTCTTCCCAGTTGGAGCAGTGTGAAAGGAAGCTGTGAGAAATATTAAGAAAAATAGGGCAAAGAAAGAGATATAAAGATTGATTTCACTTCCCTCAGTGAGTGTTAGCAATTAGGTAAACTGATTTTCAGTGAGGTCATCTGTCACAATTGGAAGCTAATTTGAAAATGGATTAGCTTAGGAAGTAGCAATTTCTGCTCCATGGGATTCAGCAGCAAGTGATTCAATTCTGTAGCAGACCTCATAAACTGGCTGAGATCAATGCCCACCTAATGTGCCATTACACCCTGGGCACACTTCAGTGACAGCACAGGCAGCCCTGGCTGCAGGGACTTTCCCTGCTGGGTTTCCCCTGCTCCACACTCGTGTTCCACAGGTGTTATAGCTGATTATTTTGCCTAAGGGAATAAACAGTTTAGGAGAGCTAGAGTGGGTGAAACTGTTTCCCCCTGTCTTGAGAATGAGCTTTATAGTCTGAGATCAGTAGCAGCAAAAGAGAGGGACTAGTTAGCACACCCTTTTCTTAGGAAAGCGCTGCATCTGCTATGTGAATGCAAGATTCTGCAGCAGCACAGCAGAGACTAATACATGGTCTCCTGGCATTTACAGTGACAAAGGACCTGAGTCTGGTCAGATTTTTGGGGCTGTGTGTGCAAACATGTAGAGAAAGATCATCTCCTGCCCTGTCCCCGCTTTGTCCCAAGAAGACTCCCAATACCATTCTATCATCTTCTCTGAACTGTTTTGTCTCCTGAAAATCAGTACAGCCCTATTACCCCATCTATCCTTCTTAGTTCCCTATCCTCATTTCCAGCCAGGCTCAGGTCCAGCTGAATTCCCTGGCTTCAGGACCCTGCACTGTGGTTCAAGCAGGTTACAGAGGCTGGAGCCTGTGACATAACACGGGCAGCAAGCAGATGGTGACGGCAATGACCTCAAGTTGCTCAGGCATTTACCACCAGTTAGCTCTCATGAATACAGAAATATTTGTGTAGCTGCTCAAGTGAGAAACTGAATGTGTTAATTGGCATCAATCCAGGGCTAGTGACCCGTGATTGTCTGAAGGGATTCAGGTGTATGGTTCAAGTAAGCTTTGCTGGGACAAGATTGAAAACCAGAGCCAAGGCCCTCACAGGGAGAAACATCTGAAAGGGTTTTGCATGCTACCAGTGGGAGGAGTTCTGGAGTTCAAGATCGGGCTGAATTAATAAGCCTGGAGGAATAAAGTTCTCTTACAATGATAATTTTTAAGATTTTTGTAGAACTTTTTTTTCTAAGGTTGGTCAAAAGCTTTGGGGCAATATATTTAGAATTTCATATTGGAAGTCCCGCTGGATAAACGAAGAATCTTTATTGTGATATTTGTACAGTGCTCCCCTGAAACCAGTTCTGATTTCTTAAAATACTAACAGGATAGGTGGCTAGATGTAGAAGACTAGATTTTGAAATGGAAATTGATCTTGTGAAAAAGAAGGGAATCTTTCATTTAAAATGTGAAAAAGCCAATAATTCCGAAACTTAAAATGAAAGTCTATAAAAATCACTTAGCTTAGTTTTCTGACAGAGACTTTTAGCAAGTTTTCTAAACCATAAAGATAAATCATGATGATCACCTAGTTATTGAGCTGTGGTAACAATATAAATTTGAAAGCAAAAAATAGTGAATAATTGAAGCAGATAAAATATTAAGCTTTACACCCTTCTCTCAGGGCATGTGCGATTTATGGTTACATTTTACAATGGAATAACCAGACACAATCCAAACACAAAGAATTAAGAGTTCTAAAATTGACACTCTGTTCACCCAGATATTTGTGGTTGTATAAATGCTGCAACCCCACCTACAGCAATGAATCACATTTTTACTTCAGACCCTTAGATACTGTTGCTAACACTTCTTTTGTCAAAGAAGAAAGACACAATAGAAATCTTAGGATAAAATTCAAAGAATTCTTCAAATGGAGTCCTTAGGAATATGAAACATTTCCATTGTCAGACATTAAACTCTTAGGAACCCATGTGATAGCTGTATTTTTTAAGTGTGTTTAGACAACTAAGTAACATGGCTAGAGTCTGGTCCCACATGACCATGACCATTTTTAAAAGTGAATTTTAATCTGAAAAGTGTCTTCGATGCCTATTAGAACATTTTCTGGGGGTTAGGAAAAAAATAAAATAAACAAAATCTGGAAAAACAGAGTTAATATGGTCTCTGTCTAAAACATCAGAGCCATACAAAAATGTCATTAAAGGCCACTTCCTTCCTTGCCTTGCTTTCCTTGGAGAGGAAGCATATCCGCCTGGAACAGTGCAGAGTCATGGTGTGCTCTGCTGTCTTGCCTAGTAGCCAGCTGAGGAATCAGGCTTCCAGGGAACAGAATATTTCATGCAATCTAGATACGTGCTTAGAAACTGTTTCTTGTGCTATTTTGGCTTCTATTTCCCTATGTCAGTACCAATTTTAATGCAGAAAATTTAATATTTTCATGGAATTTCACAGATGTATCATATAAGTGTGAAAAGATGTAGTTCCTTTATTTCAATTATATTCTTACCTATTGAATTAATGATAATGTCAGGTTTCAGAAACAGTTATTCCATGACACTCTCTGCAAGAAAAATTAGTAGTATCTTGACTTCACTGTTCTTGGAATCTACCACTGAAACAACAGAAACAAAATACCAAACAGAATGATGAAAAAAAATGAAAATCAAATATTAGGGGACAGAAATCCAACTAATTTTAATGTGAAGCCAAACAAGTTTCTAAGAGAATTATTAAAAATTATTAATAATAATTAAAAATTTCTATCATGTCAATGACTGCAGCAGCAACAACGTAGATGTTGACACTCAGGGTTCCCTCTGATGCTTCATAACCAGATGTGCCTTTCTGCATCTTCACAGCAGGAAATACACTTTTCTTCCTGTGTCACTATTTCTTCATAATTTTTTCTAGTATGATAATTGTAAGAAAGAACCATAAGAACAAATTCCTGTTTTGATTTCTGAAGTTAATACTATGTACTATTTCCAGAGCTGGCTTTGCAAAGGCTATGGAACCACCAAAACCCTGTAGCCCTCATTTAGATGTCTTTCTCTTAATAATTAATAATACCACTTAGAAGTTCTCTGGCTCACCTCCTGTCACACTGGTGCAACATTCAGCTTCCCTTTAGCAGGAGGGTGTTGAGTTTGGCAATTGGATGGGGCTGCACTTGTTTTCAGCACAGGAAGGGGCACTATTTAAGCCAAATCTAACCTGCCAGTGGTTGCTATGATGGACTGTGGGGTCACTCTCAGACCTCAATTGTACGTCAACATACAGTTAATAAACAAAGTGACACTTTGTGATTATTGCACAGCAAGTTAGAAGTGAGGTGAAATTTCCTGCCTTTTCTGTAGAAGAAAATCTGTGATGTCAGTGACACCAGATTCCATTTTTTTTTTAGCCATAAAAACTGAAAGAGGCTGGTTGGGTGATTAGATGTAGGAAAATTAGTTTTTGATGAAGTGTTGGCTAAACATGCCAAGTAAAATTCACCCCTACTATATCTCCATTGATCACATGGGAATAACACTAAAGACAAATTTTTTCTAACCTTAAACCCAAAATTTTCTTTTACTTCTTAACTCTATCCTTCAAAAATCCTAACTGAAGTTCCACTTTTCAGCGTGCCTGATTCATCTACAGAGTGAGAGAACTTTGTAGCAATGACTTTGAGGGAAAATGGCTTTTTAGCACAAAGAGTATTAGCAGATGAGAAATTCTGCTGTCCTTTGTTCATGAAAGTCACAAGTACTCAAGCATTTTGCTGCCATCTTGCAGAATGGAGCCATCAGCAACACTGGAGTGGGAACATCCATCTCCACATAAACAGCTGAGGATTGAATACTCTTTACAGATGGGCATTGTGTCCATGGCATTTCTCAATCCTCCTTCTAGGCAGGGAGGATTTGGGATACTCAAGCTGTAACTAACCGTGACTCACCAAACCTTTAACTTATCAAGCGTGTTGTCAGATGTCCCAGAGACAAATCCACAACTCAGGGTGTAAAATGAGATCCATATGCTGCCTGATCCATTTTGCAGAGAAGAAATGAAGGTGCCCAGCTTGTGTACCTAGTTTTACTGAGGTGTATGGAGGTGGGATGGTCTATAGCATCAGCATGTAGTCTGTGTGGTGTTTAGATTGAACATCTGGTCTTAGGTACATATCAGAGGTATAAAAAAGTAATAATTACTCTGAGATCTGGCCATACCATAGTATGCTAGCCATGTACTCTGTGTGGTAAATGTTGAAGCTTCAAAAAGAATGAAGGAGTTCAAGCCAGCCTGAATGTCTCCTTCCCCAAAGGTTCTTAAAGAATGTGTGTGACTCACTCTGTAAATCAGGTTGGAACTTTTGTCATTTTACTGTGAGTATCACCATATTTCACTGAGACTGGTCATCAAATTAGGCTTCTACTGACTTGAAATATTATGTGAGGAATGAAAACATATCACATGTCATTGCTGTATGTGCTCTGCCCTACCTTCCCACCAGCTAACCACCCTGAAGATATGTCTGTTTCCTAAGATATTCTAAAGTCAAATTCTCAATGTTATTGTTCTGGTGGTTTGGTTGTTTTTTTTTTTTTTTTTTATTTATTGTGCCTAGTAAATTCAAAGAGAGAATTATATCATGTCTGTTTGCAAAAAAATATTTCAGCTTCATATACACATGGAAATATTTAAAATGAAATACTGGTTCAGATAGCTGGAGAAACACCAAGTTCTTGTTATGTATGCTTCTTGGTTTCTCTGTACAAACACAAATCTAAAGCAAACCAATAAGCATTTGTATATGAGTTTTCCTCTGAGCTTCTTTAGAGACCATTTCAAATCCACTATGTGTATTAAATTATGAACCATAACTTACTTCCCCATATCGAATCCAAAATCCACAACTAACTGTTCAGTCATTTAACGCAACACAGAAGAAAAAAACAGCACGTCTTATTCATGTCAAAAAGTATCACTGGAGAAAGTGGGCCCCCACACTCAAAGCCAGCAGAATACTCAGCTTATGTTAATAAGTATAACTCAGAGTTTTGTATCCTATTGGATCACAGATCTTATAGGATCAAGAGAAATTCATATTGGCTAGTAGACATTTTTAAGTAGTTACAATTTTTCTCTCTGTCTTAATAGGAGAAGAGTACATCAGGTTTCAGAAGGCAAAATGCAGAGACATTTCACTGATACCAGTTCCCCAAACTCTTTCTTTTAATATCCCCTTGTCTCCATTACTTGAAGGAAAGCCAATATTCATGCACTCCTTATAACCTGCTTTACATCTGGGGAACCTACAGGTATAGTTTTACTGGATTGCTTTTGCTTTTGTAGCTTCACAAAGTTTGTTTGGGGATTTGCCTTGTAGTCACTGAAGTCTTCTTGGACAGCCACACTAGTTTCTTTGTAAATAATGACTCACCATGATTACTTGTCTGACTGACAGATGGTCTTGAGAGCAGACTAAGTGGGATCAGAAACCAAGATGTTAAATAACCACCCATTGCATTCATAAGGGACTTCCAAGAACTTAGAACACAGTCTCTTTCCAACAGACTTAACCATGAGTCAGTCAAAAGGTTTACACACCAAGATTAGATATTAACTGGGTGTCCAATCTATAGCTACTATCTAAATCAGCATCCCATCCCAATGGATAAACACACCACTCCCAGTACTCAGTCTAAGCACACAAAATACAGCCAGGCAAACTTCAGATTGTTTATACAGTGATTTTCACATGAATAAACTCTGGAATCTGCCCTGAGTTTAGCTCTTCTGACTTAAAAGAAATGTAACAAAAATCCTTTATCTTTCTTCACAGATCATATTTTTTTCATTCGAACTAATGAGTCAGAGCTCTGGCGTGCCCCCTCAGGCCTGCCACAGCTGTGTTTAACACAAGTCTCTAAGACTGGAGGACAAAAGTGGTTTTTTTCTTAGTGCTTAAGGAAGAGGTTTGGTACCAGCAAAGACAGAATTCATATCCCACAGTCTGGTGGCTTTGTTTGGAGCAATATGCCAACTGGGTTTAGCATGTGCCATGTTCCATTAACCCTTGATGTGTTCAGCTCCTCTGCTGACAAACTGTAAGACAGGCAAAACTTTCCAAGCCAGGCAGGTCCATAAAGCAGAGTTATAAACCACCTTCAGGCCTGCTCTCCTGAACGTTTATGCCTCCATGTGCTTGGGAACCTGCTGTGTTTTGTACACGTGTACAGTCATAGGTTGTCCAGAATTTATAGCACATGCTTGCCTTGCCTGCCCTGCATGCTTTATCATGATGCATGTAATTACACAGGTCTTTTAAAAGGTAAATTCGATATTTTAATAAGCCCTTTGAACTCACTACTTCAGGTGATTTTCTAGTTATTGGCTGTTTGTTCATTATTTTGGGTACCTCTTTTAAAAATTGTGACTGCTATGCACTTGCACTGCAATGTTTCGTTTAGTAGTGGGTTTTTTTGACTTGTTCTATTAAACACTCTCTAAAATATTACTTTGTTTCCCCACATGCAGGTGTTATGGAGGTTATTTGTATTCTAAAGCTGTTTATAGTATATACCTCACTGAAATTTCATATTCTCCTCTCCTTCCAAATTAAAAAAAAAATTGTTATTAATCATGGTTTAAATTTGTCTATTTAATGCATCTCCCAGGAACTTGAAACACCTGCTGTGTTAACCTATGTCTTATAAGAATAGAGAAGTTATATATTAGATTTAGGTCTGTGGATTAAAATAAAGCTTTTCTTTATAGGAGTTCCACCTGGGAATGGCTGCTCTACAATTCTATAAAAATCATGAGAAAATTTGTTTCCAGCCCAAACGACTTTACAAAATAGAAGACATTAACATGAAAATGTAACTGAAACAAAGTTGACAAAAAAATGAAGTGCCATGGGAGAACCACAAATTTCACCCTGCCAATAACAATTTTAGACATGCTGTTTTTCCTCTAGGTGTCCACATGGCTCTGATTTTCCCCTGATTAGAAAAAAAACATAAACATTGGCAAAGGCAGTGAAGAAAGAGTGCTGACCCCACTCTGTGAACTAGCACTTGATGCTGTCTGCCTTGGTAGAGTCTCAGTTTGACTATAAAGATATATTCATTTGGTTTTAATTTGAGGAAATTTTATATTTCAATAAAATCAAAATTAAACTCTCTTTGTTCGGATTAGTAAATTCTGACAGTTGAGTTTTACATAGATTTTTTGACAGTTAACCATGGCTTTGTCACTGCTTCAGTTGTCCTTTTTTCCTTAATATTTAAACAAAAATATATCATTTTGTCAAGAATATACAAAAAAAAAGTAAAGAAAAATGGAGAAAATCTATAGAACAGTAAATCAACACATTTCAATTCTCCCTGTAGCTTGTGTACAATGGGAGAATCAAATTTAAGGTCATATTCAGGTCTGTAGGCAGCTACTTGTAAGAGACGAGGTGACAAATTTAGTCTCAGAAAACTTTGGCCTCCTGGTATTGTGGCTGCAGTTGTTATTTGGCTAAGTTGTGGTGTTGGCAGCAAGAGCAGATTTATGCACGTAAAGCTGCCATTCTATCAGGGCTTTTATAACACAAAGTGCACTTCTCAAGTTGTACCTGGGTCTGAAAAGAGCTGAAAGAAAGAAGCAATTGAGCTCTGGGAGAATGGTACCAGATGCTGGCCTTTTGACATCAACCAGTGGGCCATGGCTGAGCACTTCCTCAGCAAGCCCTGCTCTCAGCCACTTCAGCTACCTAAAGAAACTCTCATAATAAAAAACACTATCAAAAGTAAGGAGTTTCATGAGCTCCATGTGACAACAAAAAGAAAAGGGAAAAGAAAAGAAACCTACTTAACTAAACAAGAAGGTGATAAAACAAAGCATGCTGCTGTATTCAGTTTCCAAGCTAGCTGTAGGTTTTTAAAGGACTGCTTTTACCTTTCTAACAGCAGTAAAAATCAGTAATTAGACTTACTGGCAGGGCAGTGGGAAGATTGTAGAGGGACTTTGCTAACTAGAATATCATCTAAATGAAGCACTTGGGATGGTCTTCAGGAGATCTGCCTTTACATCCCTGCATCTGCTGCTCCTTTTCTGTGCATCCTGAAATAAATATCTTGTTCATGTTTGAGTTCCTTCTCTTTAAAATGGGGATGATAATTTTAAATTTCTTCTGGCCTCTTATCTGTATATTCTGCTGGGTTGTAAGTTGTTTGGGGCTGAGTGTGTTTTTTATTTCTCAAATTCCGCAGGGGCAAGGTGAAAAACCTGCTCATAAACACGGAGATACACGTTAGGAATTGGCTCCTGTAATTTCAATTAACTTCTTTACACTTTTACAGCACCTTTTAGCTAAAAATCTCCAAGTAGTTTACAAACCACGACAATGCTATGTTCAACCTCACAATACTCTTATGAGTTCATTAAAAATTATTGCAGTTCTGTAGGTGGAACAAACAGGGGCACATAGTCTGTGACAGAAAAATCATTAGGCCACCGATTTTTCCAAGTGCTCTGTCATAGCAAATGCTAACAAATCTACCATCCTTTCTGCCTTGCCCTCTGCCAGCATATTTGCAAAGTAATTGTATGGAGAGAGAGTAGAGATGTGTCAAACCATAGGTGATGCTCCCTCTCTAATGAAAACCACAAGCATATATTGCTATATTATTACACCACCAAGATGCAAATACTGAGTCATGAATACATGGAAATCGGTTTCAATGGTACAAGCTGAGCACACCCTTCCATGGTTTTGACAGAGAGAGAGTGTGGTAGTCTTCTCTAATGTAATAAAGGCTCCCTTATGTAGGAATGTCAATTTTATTCTTAGAGCAGAATGAAGTGAAAATGGGTGACTGAAGGGCAGAAACAGACTGAAGGTTGAGGCATCCCATTTATAACTGTTGGATAAGTCTTCCACACTATTCTGTAGACGTTTACCCCAAAATAGATACGGTACTTACTTTCTTTTCCCTCCAAAAGAAATTTCAGAGATGAGATCAGATCATTATATTTGTTATAATATACATTCTTCATTACATAGTCCTCATTATATTATGTATATCTATACCTTTGTTATATATTTTGCACTATATTACATAGTGTTTCTTCAGGGAAAGGAATGATGTCATACTGAAAGCTGAAATCTTGAGACCTGGATTAAGTTCCTGCTTCTGCCATAGGCATCTGATGTCACTTAATTAAATCCTCTCAGGTTTTGTTCTTTTCTGCTCTGTATGTTATGTAATTCTGTTGAAAATGCTATAACCAGTTAAAGCTGAGAAATATTTCCTTCTGCTAAAAAGACTATTCCAGTACAACTCTAAATATGTTCATGTGTATTTATCCATATATTTATCTGTATTTATCCATATCCAAGCAATCAGCACAAAAACGCAGACACATAGGTGTGCACAAGTCTGCACAAGTTTTAGGTAGAGAGCATTTACTCCAATGGGGAGATTCAGCCAGCTCTCAGACACAGACTGGTATTTTCTGCTAGCAATGTCTCTCAAGGAAGAGAAAGTGAAGAATGGCTTCTACAGTTAGGACCTCTTGGAGAATTTAAGGCAGCATAATATCATTACGCAAGCTGGAAGTAAGCCAGGACACTGGGGTTAACACCCCTGCTCAAGTGAAAGGAGCCAGGGGACCATTCACAGCTATAAAAGTGGTCAAGAGCTGTGGTTTTAGGTTACATCCTAAATACAGGTAACTCAAGGACATTGCTAAATGCATCACACTGAGTACAAGCTTCACTTCTGTAGAATGGCATAGCATATTTTTAATATTTATGAGTACTTGAAGCAAGTTTTTTCAGTTGTTACAGTTTGTGATATATAAAACTGCAGAAGTTAAAGACAGAAGGAGAAGTTATATTAAATCCAAGCAAGAATTCAGTTGTGATCCTGGTGAAACCACAGGGACATTTTCCTACTGCTGAGAAAAGCATCAGATATGGTATCAGATTAATTGTGCACTGTTAGGTGCCTAGCATATAGAATGTGAATCTTTCTGTATAGACTTGCCTTTATAGAGAGTTCTCTACGATGAGTATGTTCTTAGTTTTATTTTCCTCCTTCTGCCTATTTTCTAAACACACACAAAACTTGCTTGAGAAGAATAAGTTACTATGCTAAAAGCTGCTGTACAGTAAAACCTCAAAGTATTTAAAATTTTTATTAAAAGTTTAGGAAGGAGATTAGTTGTTCTGTTGAGTATTTTCATCAACTTTTTTGCCTTTGCTCAAGTGAACTAAGGTTGTTTGGGGTTCAGAAAATGTGTGTCCTAAATGAAGTATACTCATGGACTTGTTAGACACCTTTAGAACACATCTAACTGGACTAAATTAACTTAAAACAGTCTTGGCATATCTTCTGATATAATTACCAATCATTGCAGTATTGCTTCAAGAAAGACAGGACTCCTTGTTTCTACACCACAGTGCAGTGCCTTTAGTCACTGCCTTTTGTGATGTGTTCTGGTGAAGGGATTTTTCATCTATCCTGGTAGATTATGACCAGCAATGCAAGAACAGAGGGTCATGATACTTAGGTGTCCATATCTAGAAATCAGAACACTCAGCTGGGAAGTGGAGTCCTGTTTCTATGGTAAAGTATGCTCCTCATTGCCTACATTATTTTCTTCAACCTAGTAATGTGAAATGAGAAAATAATTGATGTAAACTGTCTAATCCTGTCTAATCCAAATAGGTAGCTTGTATTGAATAGTACAGGCCTTCCTTAACTAACCTGAGTGATTTTGTTCTGAAGAGGATGCACAGGGCTTTTGTGCTCTGTTCCAGAGCCACTGGCTCACATTAATGTTGCCTATAAAGTGATGGGGACAATAATATCTCACAGTGGGACAGCTGTTTCCTCAGGGGAAGTCAGATCACAAGTTGCATAGTCTGTGGAGGTGGGCAGAGCCAATTGTACTGATTGAGAACAAGGGATACTATGCGCTTTCAGAGAGGAGATGACTGTGCAGAAAGTCTTTGGGAAATGTCAGTGAGTGATGCTTGTCTTCCATGGATTTGAATCTCGTTGGATTTTGCTGTCTTTTCCTCCTTTTTCCAGCCAGACATGCTCAGCGTGGCAGCACTCTGGCATGTACACCACGGAAACTTCTTTAGTAGTCCATGTACAGCTGTGATAAGCACACACACAGGTGTTCCTGCCTGTCTTGCCAACACTGGCAGTGTATTTTTTCAAGGGCATTTTTGGCAATCCCACGCGGATGTTCCGCAGCTAAATGGTTAGTGGAGCCCACCCAGCAAGAACAAGTGAAATCATCCTTGTTCTCACTGACTTCCTGGTCACTCTCAGCCTTTGAGGAAGAAGTCAAAGGGGTCAGTTGAACCACTGAGGAAATGATTCTGTATTAGCATGCTTATTTTGCTGTTTGGCAGCTTAGCCTGGAAGGCTTGGGCAGGGCATCTGGCGTGCAGTGAGGTCCCGCCTTTCCCCCAGCAGTGCTGTCGGATTGCTGAGGCTCATGGAGGTCAAGAGACTGTCCACAAGGTCATCCAATGACTCAGTGCCTCAATTTAAACTCAGTCCCAGCACCTGCTTGAGTCTTGATTTTTTGTTCTGACCAGGAGACTCACCCAAAATTAATCGGTGAATTCAGTTCTAGTTGGATTAAGTAGGTCCTTTTATGTTTGTGACAATAAGTATGTCAGTGCTTTCATGATGAATAGAGGAAATCTAATATGCAGCATCAATCCTTACAGCAAAATTCAGTCCTATTAGGATGATCAAGCTTCAGAAACTCAAACAACAACACATACACAAACAAAGGAGAGACAGTCTTGGGGCTATTCATTGCTTCACTCAAAGGCAAGTTTTCTTTGCTAATAGATCTTGTGCTTCTGAAGCATTTTCTGCTGTGACCAAGGTCAGCATAACATGGCAGAAATCATTCTGGTAGGAAAGAACACTGTCAGTGCTGTTTTGTCTCTTTCCCTTTTTCTTTTCTTGTGGTGTTTGGACTCTGGATGGATGCCAGGTACCCATCAAAGCCTTTATATCACTCTCCTCCTCAGCTGGACAGGAGAGAGAAAAATATAACAAAAGGTTCATGAGTTGAAAAAGGCGGGGAGAAATCACTCATCAATTGCTGTCACAGACAGAACAGACCTGACTAAGAGAAAATTAGCTGAATTTATTACCAATGAAAATTAGAGTAGGATAATGAAAAGTAAAACAAATCTTGAAAAACACCTTGCCCCACCATTCGCTTCTTCCTCGGCTTGAGTTCATTCTTGGTTCTCAGCTTTGGCAGGGTTGGGTGCATCTTGAAGCCAGGTGGTAGTGGCTATGTTGGACATGGAGGCAGAGAAGCCACCCCTGGACCTCCCTCCCATTACCAGATCCTTGCCGTGGAAACCCAATACATTTCTAAATCTTTTTTTTTACTCTTTCATTCTTTAAAAATAAAGCTTACACTGAAGTTATGTCTCAAATCCTTCTTAAAGTCCTGAAAATGTGAATATTCAAGATTTGAGAACATAACGCTTCTTCTCAAAAGAGAGTCTTTAAGGCACAGAAAAAAAAGTACTCACCTTGATTTATGGGTTTGTTATATTGTTTTATGACAATACACAGCTCTGTTAAATGTGGGGTTTAGTTGTCATTCCATCAACAAGCTGACATCGTCCAGAAGAAATTGCTAAAGAGAAGCTAGAACTGAAATATTTTTTTAATTAACAGAGTGTCTTGAGGTCCACCTTTTAAGCCATTAGACCTTTGAGGAAACCGGGACTTTCAATCTTACTAATCTTTATTTGTTTTTATTTAGTGAATGCTTTCAAATTGTTAGTGTCAGTTGGATATAGACAGGAAAGAGTTTTTGGGGATGGGCAAGCATGAAGTAACTTGAGGTCATGAGGTGTTTTTTCATCACCAGCTCTCTGAAAAGAGAATTGCACAGGTTCATCATGTGGTACTGAGGACATGGCACCTTAAATCAAGAATGTTTGTTTCTTTTGTGGGAGAGGCAGGTAATCTTACACTTTGCCTATTGCCTTTAGATACCGCCTTTTCTTCCGTCTTTGCTGGAGCCAAAAAAATTGAGCTCTGTTCTAGGTTAAATTCAGGGTGTAAATTACATACACACAAACCATGAGAAATCTCACTCCTTTCCATTCTTTCTGGCAGTACTCCTCCCTGCCTTCCTCCATGGGTTTTGAACAGTGTGGGCATTTGAAACTCTTGCAAAGCAACACGAAACACAGCACAGACAGTTCTGGGGAGAAAGTAGAGAGAAGCCACTCATGGCAGGTGTCTGTCATGTTGCCTGATGCTGTTTGGAGAGACACTAAGTTCCTCAAATGAAAGGTGTCAAGAGCTTAGAAAGACGATAGCAGAGTTTCCAGGCCTTTGCAACCTGCTTTAACAAAACAGATGATTTTGATCATATCTTTCAAATCTATTTTTATGGTTTATTTTTTGCTCCAACCAAACCCTACAACCCTTTGTTATCCTCTTGCTTTTTAAGGAGATTTAATTTGGAGGTATGTGACTAAGTTTCAAAAAGTTAGAAACACCTAAACTTTTTGTATTCTCAGATGATCCCAGTGCATAAATACTTTTCCCTCTTTAAATAAGTATTTTTAAGCATTTTCTCATTCAACTTTTTACTAGCTGTTTTAAAATGCCTGGGAATGAAATAGTCTGCTTGCAACTAAGTGGCAGCACTTGTCCTGGAAATGAAATTCACATTGCTAAAGTGTTTATGGAATACCTGGAATGAGAACATATAAATCATGGTCTCTCTATGTACAGTTCAAAAACAGTAATTTTAAACATTGCAGGTATTACAGTGCGTTGTACTGAAAAATAAAGCACCATTTCATGAAGGCAGGTGGGATGGTACTGACAAAATTCTTACCATGTGTACCAAAAAATATCTAATCTTATGTGCATCTGAATAAAGAATACACTTGATCAAACTTCACTTGTGAGCCTCTTTTTAAAACTTCAAAGATACCGCTTATCACAGCATTGAGACATTGGTGGTCTGAAGATTACACATTTTCAATTAGCTCTTCATTTGAAAAGGGGAAATAGAACACCTTAATTATAGTAACAGAAATAACTAAATTTCCATGAAGAATGACTCAGAGTTGAAGAATTTTTTTTCTGTTCTTATGTTGGCAAAACAGTCTGTTCTGATTTTTTGATCAATTTTATTTTTATAGCAAAAAATGCAAGTGGTCAGATGAGATTATAATGATGCCTATTCTACTGAATTTATAAATGAATTATACATTTCCAGAAATGGTGTAGAAAGACTGGCTTTGTGAATGCAGTTCTTAGCAGCCATAACCAGATGGAAAGAAATAGCAGTTTCAATGGGCAGAAAATAGAAGTTCTTTGTCATGAACTTCATATTTGAGACTCTAAAAGAAAGAACTCCACTGTAGACATAAATATATCTTGTTATGGTATTGCTTCAAATAGCATAATTAGTTTATACTTTTGAACTAGAAGGTTCTATAGTCTGTTTTTTGATTTTCCTTATCTTCCATTTTTGATAAAAATGGACTGCAGTTTCAAGCCAAGAATACCTGAACTCAGTTTCCACATGCTGTTCCCAATTGCTGCTAGATAACCGTGTTCAACAGGAGAGCATTTGGCTTCTCACTGTACAGTACATAAATCTTATGCAATTGCTGTTTCAATTTTTCTCTTTCCTTTGAACTCTTGAATGGAGGGAAAGAATTTCTTAAAGAGTTCAGTAGGAATGTCCCATTACGAAACATCAATCATCAAATGCCTATTGTACATGGAAAGTGAGGTGACTGTAATAAAATTGACATAACTAAGCAAGCAGCATCTGACCTTTAGGAGCCAGAACCTATGATCAGAAGACCCAGTCTTCCAAACCTTTTGGAGTTAAGAGTTATCATCTCCCGCAAAAAATACCTCAGTAAATGAAGTGCTACATATGAATGCGTGTGATAAAAGAGGTGGAATAAATTCTTCCCTGACCCTTAGTAGGGGAGTGTTGACAGAACAGAGGTAGAGAGTGATTTTTGAAAGGAAGGAAAAAAGGAATGTATCTTTGGGTCTCGATGGGAGCAGCTGCTCCCCTTATCTTACATCAGTGTTAAAGTAGTTGCTGTTCCTGCCGTGTCAGCCAAGTCACAACACAGAGTGCAATGCTGCCTGCAGTTGATCCAAAGGAAAGATGCAATGGGTACCCTGAAAATGCTGTATCCACAATATGAACATAAATCTTTTGCTTTGTCAACCTGTTTGCTTTTGTCTATGCTCTGTTTTCCATGTAGCCTGCTGTCACTACCATATTAGTCTTCTTGAGCTTGCCAGTTCTCCAAGTATTTCAAGGGCTGGTTAGAGGAGACAGAGCCACTGAGAGTCCTGACTCAGCATCAGGCTGCTGAATTAGTGTCTTTTTTGTACCTGATTTTTTTTTTGTTTAGCTTCTCCCTCCTTTGCCATTTTATTTAGGAGGAGTCAAACGCATACACAACTGATGCAGTTGATCAGTGCAAACTACAATATTCAAAGTTTTAAACCTTAGCAGAAGGCCCTCAGCTATTCCTGGAAGGGATTGCTCTTCCCATTCAGGTGCCACATACTTTTTTAAAAATGAGTGATCATAGAGCAGGATGCAGTTGACCCTATGCATATACTTTGCCAAGAACATAAAAGTTACAGGGTTATACTAATCTCCTAGTAAAGCTTTTGTGTATGTTTGTATTATTGGTCAAATGAAAATGACAGAAAATAAGAATTTAATATTTCCAGAAATCCTTGAGAAAGTTCTCTCCCCACATCATGGAGACCCTACTTAACAAATTTCTGAGTCAAATATGTAAGCTTTTGATTAGATAATTCATTAAGCCTATATACAATAGAGTTGAACTGAGTAGGGACTTTCACTGAAAAGTAAAAATTTCAAACATTTCAAAAATGTTCAATTTCTAGAACAACCTTACAAAAAAAATCCCCCAAAAGTTATATTTTGATGGGTGATTGATATTTATTACTTTCCTTAGGTTATTCTGTTAGAAACAGTCTGGTGATTTAGGATGACTTGACTACTAGCTTCTGAGGTGGTAAGCAATATTTCCTTATTACTCCTTGATCTGTGAAAGAGGACAGAGATACCAGAGTGAGAAGAAAATAGCAACAGTTAAATCTTTCTATTCTTCTACCTTGCTCTGAGAAATATTAAGTGCAAAGAAAGAAAAAGGGTAGGTTGCCCTCTCTGTGTTTTTGCCTCCATCCCTCTGTCTCCATGTTTACACAACCTCCAGTCCTGAGGTACTACAGGAGCATCTGACAGTTCACATAACAAATTCAGACAGCATTTTCTGGCAGAGAGTTACTATGGTCTCTGTTTTGCAAACAGGAAACTGGAACTAAACTGCAGAGCAGATCATCCAAGTAAGCCATAAACAGAGCAATACATTAAATTCTTCCTTGGTCCATCAGTAAAGTCCTACTTGGAAGAGCACTTCAGGAAGTGCTTATCTGGTTCTCTCTCTCCTTTTTTCCCCAAACACTTTTTTTTTTTTTTCCCATGGAGCACAATATAATGAAAAGGATCCATTACTTGGCCTGGCTTGATAGTGTTTCTCTTCAGGGGCAGATTATTAAGTTTCAGAATTAAGTATATTTATATCTCACAAACAACTTTATGAACAAAACAAAAAGAGGAGCTAACCATACGCCATCTTCCAGTTTGTGTTTTTAGAGAATGTATTTCCAAGGGCTCTTTGAACTTGAGAGCTAACATGCTTTTTCAACTCTGCAGATGTTCCAGCAAACTATAACCCAGCACTGCTTCTCTGGAGTGTGGTGTACTGTGGCTTTTGTTCAGCCAAGTACAGCATGTCAAATGTCAGCTTGTTATGACAGCAATAAACTTGTGATTCCCTTGAAGCAGATGTTTTAATTTGTTAGGTGTTTTTTGGGGAAAAAAATCTGCTTGCATTTAAATAGATGTTCAGATTGAGAATGGAATTTTCTTGAAAACATCTTTTCCACCTGTATGAAAACTTTATCAGGGAGGCTTACGACACATGTGTGAAGCTGTGCGAGAAATCATCACAAAGATGGCCAAAGTACAGAAATCTCCTTCACACCTGAAAGATGACCTTTCTAAAGTCACTCCAGTATAGGAGCCAGATCTGAACCATGCAAGAGCCTGTTTAACACGTCTCATACTGTAAAAGAACACTGAAATCCAGAGTCTGCTGAGGCATCTTCTTCCTGAGGTGGTCCGAGCTGCTGCAATTACCACCATACTCTCCTGATCTTTCCCTTTTTAGTGTGCTGTTGGTTTTACCCCTTTTTGTAGTGATCAGTGAAGACTACAGTTTCAAAGCAAATGCCAAAAGAAAAATCTTTGATTGTTTTCAAAGACAGGGAAGAATTATGCACCTGTCTGAGCTTCAGGTAAAGAATGTTACAGCTGTGGGAACACTATTTCAAATAATTGATCTCACTTTGCAGTGAAATATTGGACCTTACTCTTTCCTCAGTAAATGGTAGGATTTTCCCCAGGCATAAATTTGACATTAAAGTTCATATCTTGCTGAATCCACATAAAAAGCAAAAAATTTAGGGGACACTTTGCCGCATTAAACAGTGCACAGACAGATGCACTCAAAGGATCACTCTAGAAATCCTCTTTTTCTGGGATTCCATGTTTCACATGTGTTCGTTATTGTGTCATATATTTTGGCAGTTTACATTTTTTGCTCTAGTTCTTTATATGAGTTGGTGAAGCCCCCGTAGCTGAGGAACATATGCTGTTTAAATGTCAGACTTTTTTCCTTTCTAAAATCTGATAACTCCAAAAAAGTAAGAAAATTTAAGTCTAAAATCAGGCACGGACTTCTCCAGAGTTTCCTTGAAAGAAACATAAAACAAAATGAAACCCTGCTTTGTTTAATAAGTCTCCTCTCTCTGATAAAGTTTTTAGGAGTTCACTGCAGTCCACCAAGGGTTGAAACAACTCAGGAGAAGCAACTGTGCAGAGTTAAAGCCCCACAAACTAACACAATTTAGCTCAGTGTAGACTGATCCCAGAATCACACACTCAGCAGCATTGTAGGGGCAATGTGGATCCATCAGCAGTGAAAGTGTAAGATTCTCTCCACATAATTTTGATTTATTTGTTGGTATGTCTGCCTACTAGATACTCTAATAATTAAACAATGGACCAAGTTACATGACTGAATATCTTTTTTTTATGTTTAAAAAATTCTTGCATGTTCTTTCCGTCTCAAAACTTCTGACCACACATACTCGAAAGGAATGGTTAAATCCTGCAGCAACAGCCAAAAAGCCAGAATAGGAGAAGGCTTTGAAAAGAAACTTACCTTTTTCTTGTTTTGAAATGTGTTTGAAAGAAGAATTTGGGTAATCTGCAGCACTAATATTAACTTAATAGCAATTCACTTTGGAAACTTCATTTTCAACATACAATATGAATAATAATATGTTTCCAAAGACAGGAGACTTGATGAAAGACAGACTTTAAGTAGAAAACTCTCTGACTTCTGCTTTCTCCCCTATCCAGGTATGCCCACACATCTGTGGGAGTTTGAGGATTTTAGAACTTTACTAAATGGATGGCCTCGCAGATCCATGCATCATTTCTGTTTTGCTGTTAGAGTGTTTATAATTAAAAATCATGACATGTGACGTTTAGTCCATGGCCACAGCATAATTACATTCCCCTCACCTTATTTATGGATGCAAATCAGGTCAATTTAACTCAGCATTGTGTTTACTCTGCATATTTTTAAAAGACATTTCTTGCCACAGCACGTCTTTCTCCCAGCCTCCTTCACTTTGTGGTAATTGCAGAGCACGCTGTCATGCTGGAATTGCAGGTATGGATAGTTTGAGTGGTGATGGAGTTTGAGTGGTCTGGAGATGCCTCGGATCTGTCAGCAGCCAAACGTGATGAGATAATTTGAATGGCACAGCTTTTCTTTGAATGGCTAGCAGTACTTCAGAACAAGCTTTAATGAAACTGATATACCTTGGCAATAAAACGAATGCATCTCAACTGAAGTTATTTGTGCTAGTCGAGGATCTAACTCCCAGCTTGTTATACAAGCAAGGAGCCTGCAGGTTTTGGAAGGCTCTGCCCCCAGAACTTGTCTATGGAAAGCCATTCTTCATTGTGCCTTTGAACCCTCACCATGCCTTGAGGTAAACTCCTCCCAAGTGCCAGTGGATTAAATAACCCCTGTATGGAGGTACACAGGGAGAAGTAGGGGGAATTTCAACTGGTCATTATCAATCACAGAGCACAAACAGTTTGGAGAAGTAATCAGTCTCTCTGTCCTTCACATAAAGAGGTTTACAACACCAGAGGAGTTTATTATTATTGCTGGCCTAAGATCATCAAAGTCATTTTGTTTCATCTTGAACAGTAGTCAGAGGGGTTAAAGGGAGGTTAAACTGCCTAAACAAAATGGAAGCAATTACACAATGGGATCATGGATGACTGTTTGCTTTAACCCTCACTGACAAAAAAGGTACTATGCGAAAAATGTTTCCCAACTCTTTACGATCATTAAAAGCATCTGTCTATTTAAGTTCATGCCAAGCTTCTTCACCTAAATCTTTGGGGGAATGTCACTGCTTTAAACACTATCAGCTTCCTCACAGTTCCCCACAGAGCCCCCATTCAGTGCCTGATCTTTGCAGCATTGTCATCACTCTCCAAGCCGCTGTGCAGGGCAGGACTGACACGGTGCTAGCGACGTGCCTGTAAAAGCTGTGACTTAGCTTTTCTACTTAGACACTTGGCAGGAAAAGACAAAGCTCTGTGGAAGAGCAGTGTGATGGGGAATGCAGATTTGGCCCATTCCAAACTTTAAATTGCAAGAAGGGGAATTGACTCTTCTACTCCATTCAAGGTTATATCACAGCTGAGTTGTCAAACTTGGCCTTCCACTGACCTGCACCATGTGAGGGGATGAGATCTGCCCCTCACTAATTTTGGTTTTTTCTGTTCCTCAGATATGGAAGGTAGTAGCATAAACAACTTGCAGCATGAACACTGCTGTATTGTGAGGCTAAATAGAGTCTTTATTGAAGCCTTTATTCCCTGTAGCTCCACCACTGTTAGGGAGAAAAACACATTAAAGAGTTCTGGAAACATAGTATGTTTAAAGAAAGCATAGGAAAAAGTTTTAATTTCATAGCAGGCATTGACACAGTGTTTATTGAAACTTGTCTTTTTGAAGGTAACTAGAGCTTCTACAGATAACCCAAATGAAGAATTGCATGCCTAATTTTATCATTATGTAAGACACTTGCAAAATGTAGCCTGAAGGAGCGTTACTGAAATTTCTTCTTTATTGATGTAAATCTTTGCAAAGTTAATGGTGAAATATTTCTGTGATCCTGTGTTACACCTCCAAACATGAGGTGACTCCTTCAAAGAGTTCTCTATATCCTGTGTTTATCTTGTTTGAGCTTGTTGGAAGGCTTAAGGAAAAAAATCATCAGGGAATAGGATAGGAGGAAAGCACTGGATTTACAATTTGTAAAAGAGCTTGCAATTACATGGCATATCTTCTGTTGAAACAAAAACAAAACAAAAAAAAAAAACACAAACAAAAAAAACCCAAACAAACTTGAAGCAACCTTTTTTTTCATGAAGAGAAAGCAATAAAAACAGCTTGTCAATGTAGCCAAAATGTTCAAGCACGAAAAAGATTTAATAGATTCAGTCATAGAAGGAGGTTGCACAGGGATGAATCAGGCTCTCACTTCTCAAAACATTACTGTAAATGGTAAAGACTAAATAATATTCTTAGGCAAGTATCTGTGCATCTCTGATAATTAACCACAGCCGGCACATGAAGGAACTTATTTTGGCCTGTCTTGCTTCAGATTTAAAGGAATGGAAAGCTGTCTATTCTTTGTTTAAAACTCTAAAGCTGCATTGTGCTATTAGAACAGAGCTTATTGTTTGTGAGCATCTGCTATGAAAATGTTGAAACTATAGATAAAATTAAAGATAAAGTCATCTAATAGGCCACTGGTTTGACTGAGGTTCTGAGTAGATGGAGGAAAAGATTGGCACCTGTCCGAGGTTATATGTTAAAGAAAATAAGAGTCTGATTTTCTTCTGACTTGTCTGAGACAAGACAGCATGAAGGCCTAGCGTAAATGTGCTTTCTGTTACAATTCAGAAGCATTTGAGTCTGAATAGTTAACACAAAAATGTCAGTTGACTGTGCAACAGCAGTGTAGTATGCCACTTCCTTAATTAAAAAAATTTCCTTTCCTTCCCCTAAATTAATAGACTACTGGACCATATCATGATTTATGTAACCTCTAATGCTGGCTCCCTAGATGCAAGAAGGACTTAAATGTGATAGTGCAGGCATTATTTTACAGACAAACAGACAACTAGATATGAGAACACAAATAGGAAACGCTTCCATCAGGTATAATGAACCTGATGTCAAGATACTTGTTTTTGTGTCATGTCAGTGTAGTGTAGGGGACAGTCTTATTCTTTTTTGTCTCCAAAAGCAGGATATCCAAAAGATGTATGAAGCTACACTTGAGTTAGGAAACCTGCACAAGCTCACATTCAGCTGCTTGTTTAATCACGGGATCTTTATGTCACATTTCTATCGATGTTTTTTTTTTCCTTGTATAGTCCTAAAATATAAATTTTATTAGCCAGAACAGAACTGAAGGGTACCCTGGAAGGTAATTCAGCCTGGCAGGGGTCAGCGGTGCTTAGTGATGTTCAGGCTGTAACTTATTGTCTCTGTCTCACTGCTGACAGCAGAAAAAAAAAGCTGCTGAATTGCCCTGCATCTTCCTGTCACTGCTGCACCTCCTCCTGCTCAACCCACCTCGCTGCTGCTGCCTTGCTTGGATAAAAGGCCACTGTAAATCACTGTGCTGTATAAAATAAACTTAGGTCAGAATAAGATACACCAAGAAATGCTGTTGTACAGGCTAAAGCTACTGGCAGGAATCAATTCTTGAGGCAAAGAGCATCTCTGAGAACAGCACGTGGGTATTACACTCCAGTCACCCAAAGATGAAATTTCCCAAACCTTCACTGAAGAAAGTTGCTGGGTATCTGATGCTGCAAAATTAGGTTACTCTCAGCAAACACTGAGTGTTACTAATTTTGCTGGTCTCTATGAGCTGGACATCCATCTTCTGTAAGCAAGAGATCAGAGTAGTGTGCTGCATTCAGTATGAGGGACAGCACTGTTGTCCTTCAGTCCAGCACCAAGAGGATGGATTTATTTTGAAGAGAAAAAGAGGGAGTCATTTTGTCATCTGAGGTCTTTATTCCTGAGGCATACTAGCCTGTGGAGAGAGGAGAGATGAGACTTTTGGACTGTTCCCCAATAATTTGTTGGGATTTCATTCTTTCCCCTTAAATGGGCAAGGAGGACAAGACTGATAGATATTTTCGGGGCACTGCTATGAATTAACAGTTTCAGTAGCAGCTATTGTAAACAGCCAGTCTGGGTTAGGATTTCTGATCTCACTTTCTCTTTAGAAGCTCTGAGGCCAGCCAACGTCTTTCTCCTTCTTTTCTTTTTCTCCTTTTTTTTTAATATTTTATTTCCTTTCACAAACCAATTCCAAAGGATTCCTAAACTATAAAAATGAAATTGCTCCCTATAAAATATAATTGGAGCTGCATTGTAGTTCAAGTGACAACCAGATGCTGGAAAAGAAACCAACAACTGTTGGTCCAATTATACAAGTTTCTTAGCACTCATTGCACGAAGTCTGGTCCAAAAGAGATTTGCTTCTCCTATTTGCTGGTAATTTTTATTCATTCTTAACAGCCTTTTTGATAGCTCTTCTCCTTCTGTATCTACATCTTTTCTCAATATACACACACTAAAACTCGTGTGTGTTCTGTAGACTGGGAAGCAAATTCAGAAGTGCAATAGGTATGAGAGCAGTTCATATAAAACCCATAGTGGCAACTACAGGGGCTGTATTTTCACCATCCCTTAAAACACACAGGTCACCTCACCAGGTCAATGGATTTTCAAATGTGTTTAATAAATACAAATTAAAGAAAATCCAGTCACTTATGCTTGCAAATCTGCATCTTTTCATTGAGTGGAAAAAAAAAAAAAACAACTGTGGGTTTCCTGCTAATTAAATACGATGTGGTTTGCTTTTGTGTTCCGTGAAGAATTCCAGTCTCTGGCTTTGAGTGGCTGCACAGTCCACCCAAACGCTGTTAGAACTTATCTAGTTATCTAAGCTGAAAACAGAGTTAGAAAATTTACTTACTTCCAGTGGCAACAAGCTGAGCAAAATGGTTGCTCTGGCATTTTTAGCATCACTAAGCTGGTGGCAATTTTTTTTTTTCCAAAGATTTGGAGTTTGTTTGTGGCATTGGATACAGGTATAATAGGATGCCGCTAAAGTGGAGATTTTTGGACTTCTCACTAACTTCAAGTTCCTTCCATTTGATCATTGTATGAATTTGTACCTTGACCAAGGTTAGTGAAAGGAGCTGTAAAAACTAGACTCGATTTAAGTACTGGAGATATTTTGATGGGAGAAAACGTTGGATAAACACAGGATTAGGCTCTTGCTGCCCAAGTCCAGTGACAGTCCAAGTGGAAGTAAATGTCCTTTCTTCAAGAGATAATTTCAAAGTCACATTCTTCTACAGTTCAGTAGACATCTCTGTTTTCAAATGTCTGAACATTATAATAGATACTCTATTTATTTATAAAAATCCCCATTTCCAGAGGTTGTTTCTTTTCTCTTTTAATCTACGAAATCTGTTAATGAAAGTGTTTGTATCTTACGGCTTTTTGAGCTTCAGTAACAGAAATATTGACTCACATTACCTAAGAAAGTATGTTTATTTCTTTGGAACCTTAATATCCCTTCTGTTTCTTGCAGGACAGCACTGTACAAATGACCAGGCTTCTCCAACAATTGGTATTACCTAAGGTCAGAAATATCATATAAAAATATCGCCTGGAATGCTTCAATTTGTACTTAGTGAGTATCAAAGTTGTTTCCGTATTAAATATTTCTTGTAACACTGCATTAGAAGCAGCTTCAGAGTGCTTCATAGGCATAGTCAGAGATGAAGAGCTGAGCAATAATTCAGTTTTAAGTTAATAAAGACATGAGTAATGGTTGGATGGTTGGAGTCCCCAAGCAGGGTCACATCCTGGGCCTGTGCTAAGTGTGTGTGCCCTTTGCAACCACTGCTCTTTGGATACAGCAGCACAGTTTGCTGTGCTCCGTGGGCATGTTCTAAGTCCTTTGCAGAGCTCAGGATTCCCTCCTTCCCTCATTAATTGAGCATTCATACAACCCTCTCGTGTCTCTTGAAGCACACAGAGGTGACCACAATGTCTTTCAGTCCCTGCAGGCCTGGAACAAAATTTTTGCTGAGAGAGGAGAAAATGTCAAAAATGGCTGAATGTAAAAAGAGCCTTTGGGTGTTTACCTTGGGCTGCTTTTGAATGAAGTTTAACAACCAGGACTGCAAAACCACAAACATCCAACAAACAATGAAGAAAAATCAGAACAACTTGTTTTCTGGTGATTGAGGTGGCTTGGGATCTGCTGTCAGAAGTAGCATTAAAATAGGAAAAATAATTCTAAAAAAAAAGAGAAGAAACAAACCAAGAAAAGCAAATTGCTTTGAATGATCAGCAGTGTATATGACATTTCTTTGCAAGTGTTTATTATCTATATGATGCACATCATCTGCAGCATGAGGTGTAAACAACCAAAAGCAAAATCAGCAATGTGTTTGCTGTGTTTTTAACAGGACTTCTTGAGTATTTTTTTATTTCATAGTTCTTGATCCTTTGAACAGAGCAACTTGTAACCAGCAGTGCAGACCAACCTAAACCCTATCAAATACTGACACTGGAAAGACATTGTGTGTCCAGACGTGCATCCCCTTTGTACCTGACCTGTCTTCCCATCTCCCTCCAAAACTGTGTGAGATTGGAGCTATAACATGTTAAGCAATGTGACATATTCTTCATGTCCCTGCATAACTGCCTGGTGTGTCCCTGGGGATATGTCTAATATAAAACTCCCTCTCTTGGTCAGGGTGACTAGGGACAATGCCCAACCCCTTTGAGGGCTGGACTAAATGATCTTTAAAGATGCATTCCAACCCAAATCATCCTATGTTTCTGAAAAAACAAAACCAGGGAACTCAGAATATTCAAAGCAGAATTTGGGATTTATTTTTAGGGTGACAGCACCAGCACCTGCATCTGGCTGGAAGTTTGAAATTTATATATGGAAAAGGATCTTGACAAGATTTAATGATCATTCTGTTTACTTCCTTAAAGTCTCAGTGGTGACTGGTGGACATTCTTTTGTTTGTCTTTTCTGATTCCAAATGCTGCTACTGTTTTCAGCTTTCAGGCACAATCAACTACTTGCTTTGATATCTGTAGGTTTAAAGAAGTCTCAGTTATGCACTAATGGCTCAGAGGTTTATATTGCAAATTATTTGGAACAGGAATTCTATATTCCTTGGTGTGTGTAACATCTGAGTCTCTGAGGACCCTGGATCCCAGCATTCAGTGAAAACAATTGGAATATAATATTTTGCTTAAGTGGGTTTTGGATGAGTCTGTCTTGTTAACTGAAATGCAAAATACAAGTAGAATTAATAATTTTTTCACTCACCCTTTCCAAGGAGTGTCTATAATCAGAATGTTCTTTGTCTTAAAGTCAGTCATAAATTTTATGACAGCATACATGCCAGAGAGCTTTGCACATAGACACGTTTCTCTGTTGTCAATAGTGGTTTGTGTCACAGTGGGAAATTTGACTGCTGTCTTCAACACTCAAATATAAGTGGCAGAATCACAATTCACAGTCATAATTTTATGAATAAATTTACCTTCTCTTCAGATCTCAGGGAAATTATTTATTTTGTTTGGACTGAGCACCAGCTCTTTTGGATGGCTCATATTTAAATTCAAGACAGTTCATTCATATGCAAATACTGTGCCAGGGGCAAGTGGAACAAAGTAGCTGACATCCTGTTTTGTTATCCAAAGGCTGGTCCATGAGGCCATGTTTCCATTCCTACTTAACAAAAGTGTTCCTGTGGCACTTGTTTCAGAAGTGAGCATACCATTCTCACACTTAAAAAATACCTGTATCCTTCCCTACATTCTGATATGAACCACATACCATGGACTGATGGCAATCCTTTTCACAGGTCATCCTGAAATAAACAGCTTCTGAAAGCCACATCCTTGACCTTTCCATCCCATAAACTCATAGTGTAGCTGAAACACAGAAGAACAGAAATATAATATATCATCAAGATGGTTGTGATTGCCATGAAATATAACAATATCTCGGTATGAATCTATCCAGGATCATTTTTTCCCCCTCAGACATTCACAAATGCATCAGACAGAAACTCTTTCAAGTGTTTGCCAAGTGAATATAAATATGAACAGCTGGGGCCAGGGAGGGAATCTTTCTTTTTATTTTCCCCTCTGTTATGCATCAGCATTTGATTGGTTTGTTTATCTGGTTTGGGGCCTTTTGTTTTGCTTGTTTGTAGATGTATTAATTTTAATGAACAGAGCACTCTGGTATGAACAAAATATCTGGAGACAGCACAGAGCAGTGGTTAAGAGCCAGTGTTGGTGTTCAGGTTGTTCAGATCCCATTTCAAGTCTTCTCACCTCTGAAAGATCTCTTCATTCTATTCTAAGCATATGCCCATCACCAGTCTTTCTCTCGTCTCTGGTTTTGCTTGTCATGTTTTCAACAATTCTCCTTGTCCCTACTTTTTGCTACATCTTCTTCCACTGTTTGGCCTTTTCTTGCCATGTCCATTTCAAGTCTTTTAACCCAAAAGGGTACAGAAGTCAAATTTTCCATAACCTAGGGCTTATGACACCACAGCAAAATTACCAGCTAATATACCTTTTTTTAATGAGCTATCTTTTTGCACAGCCAAAAAAAGGTATCATTTGAAGCCCATTGTTACTGGTTTTTGAGCCAAATAAGTGAAGAATAAATGGGATAAAGAAAAAAACTTTTGAGAAGAGCCCTATTAGCTGTGCCCTCAGAAAATCTGATTATACTCCAGTGGGAGGATGGTTCCCTTTTCCTTCCCATTTTTCTTATAATATTTCCATAAATGTCTACTGATGTCTCTCACAGAAAGGAACTGTGCTCTTGATCAGAACAGCTTTGGCAGCTTTAACAGTTTTAAGTACAGAAAGATGAGAGGAGAAAATGTAATGATCAAGATGAGGAAGACATTCTATCTTCATTAAATAGCTATAGGAAGAAATCTTGCAAGAAAAACAAAGCAAAGGGAAGAAAAATTACAAGGCTCCACCAAAAAATATTCCAGTTGTCTTGTCACATACCCAGACAAGAGTTTAGACTTATTCCTGCCAATAAATTTCTTATAAAGAGACCAAACTGAAACACAGATGTCCCATCTCATCAAATGTATATCATGACTGGCCTTAAGCCATGCTGGAGTCTTACTCATAACTGATTGGGCATTTCAGAAATCCCTGTGTCTCAATTGGAACAAACAGCTTTAGGAGTAAGAATGTGCGTGACCGGGAGCTGCCCTTCAAATACTGCTGCTGGTTTCTTTCTTACATGTGAGGCCAACCATAGCCTGAACCTAAAGACAAAGTACAGTTAAAACCTGGAAGTTAAAACCTGCACAGCCCTGATGAAGCTGTGCCTGGGCTGTGGAGTTCGATTTCACAGCACTTTTTCAGTCATAGCAGGAAAATGTGTTGTTTGGTTTTCCCTGTCTTTGCTGAAGAGTATTTGAGAGAACTTGTTCTCTCTCCCACCCTTTGGATAGGCTGGGCCTACAGTACACAGCTGACTTCGGGGCACCTATGACTTCAAATGTCTTACAAGAGGTTATACAGGAGCAGAAAACCCTTTTTATTTTTTTTAATTTTTTTTCTGTAGTAACATGATTATCAGGGTGAACTTTTGTAGCACAAATAGTGCTTTTGTGGGGATAGAAAATGCCCCAGTAGGTTTCTCTAATCCTTCTTGAGAGAGACATCCTGGGGCAATCAACTCATTTATACATTCTCTACATTTTTCCCCCCCTTTTTGTTGAAGAAAAGGGCTGGTTTGCTGCCAAGACCTGTTTAAGTGGTAACCTATGCAATTTATTCTAAAAACAGTCATTTATCATACCCAAATTAATCTTGTAACAGGATAGCTGCTCTTATTTTCATTGTCATTTTGCCCTTTGGATAAGAGATCACAAACACATACATATCCAACTCAAAATTTCTAAAAAGCTTATATAAAAGAGGGAAAATAGGAATGGCATTGCTATAATTATAAACAGAAACAAGTAGACATACATCTTCATTTCTCACATATCACATCTATTAATAATAGAATGAAATGTAATTTGGGCTGAATATTGCTCAGAGCCTTGTGCCAGAAGCATAATTGTTTTCAATCAGATTGGTAGTTGGAAGGAAAAGGCTTTTTTTTAAACCCACAGTAAACACAATTTATGCAAAATGATTAAAATATGATATATTCCATTTTTTTTTTTGGAACACAAAATGCATTTTGACATGAAAAATTATATAAACAATTAAGAGTTTGGTATGAAACTACTGTACAGAATTTTAAAACCATATATGCATGCTGTTGTGTATAAAAAATAATATCTTGGCACTGGCAAGAACAGATTGCTACAATGAAAAAGTTATAGATGTAACTTTTTTACTGCAAGCACGCAGCCTTTTTAAACCTATGTCTTGTAAAAGCATTGCAGACAAATTTAAACCAAGGGTCGAGGTTTCTGTGGCAGGTTTGGACTCTCGATTCTTCCTTTTTTGGGGGGGTGGGTGTAAAATTTTATGGGTTCTGCTCACACACTTAGAGGCTTTTCTCTCAAAGGACTTTCTTGTAGAGGAACACACTGCAAAATGTGTGATTTCTGACACCTCTCCTGTTCCCAGCAGCACAGGCCTAAATTTATGTTCTCTGTCCTGCATCCCACTCTGCAGGGACATGAAGAAAATAATGTCTTATTTTTCCTTCATTTCCCCACACACCCCCTTTTCCCTTACGTGCCAACATATCTCTTCAAACTGATTTTCCTTGTCTGTGGGTATTGAATATCTCTAAGTGTTTTGGAAAGATGGTCCATCTCCTTGCATAGTTGAAAGGGTTTGAAATTGTGGTTTTTCAAACAGACTTGAAAGCGGGAAGCATTCACCAAACCCACGAAACTGTGATTCTTTCCATTGATGGCAATGAGCTTCAGACCAAGACCTTGATCTTCATTCTTTGTCGTTAATTTTTTTAAAAAATGAGTTTCCTTACTAAGCTGTGAGTTGTAGTTCTTTAAACAGTTTATGCAAACAAATTTAAGCTCATGGATTTTTTTATGATTTTTTTTTCAAGTGAGAATTTGCTTTCTTTCTCCATCACTGGCTGCTCACTGGTTTGTCTGTGATGGGTCGCCGAGGTCAGTGGTACTTTTTCTGCTCCATGAATGGAATGACTCAAGTGTTTGAAAGAGACTAATGACTCTAATAGCCAACAAAGGATGAATTTGCTTATGTATAAACATCTTTGTTTGTGTGCCAGTTAGGACATTTATGCACAGTACATCTATTCTTCCAGCATAGGTGTATGCAAATTGAAATAAAGCTGGGGGGGAAACGGCAAATGGAGCTTGCATTTCAGATGGAGAGACTTGGGAGCAGCCCAACTCCCTGGCGTGGTACAGGAGGCGCCTCCGGTCCCCCTGTCTGTGCTCTGGGTTTCCCACAAAAGAAAATTGCTGCAGGTCCCATGCAGTCTGCCATGTCCCAACAAGTCCCTAGTTAGGGTGTTTGGAGCAGAAGGACTGCAGGGCACAGCACCACACGGGCCCACAGGTCACATTATAATGAGCTGGAGATGATCAGAGAGATATACTGGGCAACTCCAATTCCTGGAAACAGCTTGAGTGTGTTTCTGATGTGCATTAGGAAAAGAAAAAAAAACAAGCATAAAAGCAAAAGCCTTTCAGAAGTCTCTGCCACACCTCCAGAGTTACAAATGCTGTAAAACATATTTTACTATCATAAGGGTCTGCTTTTCAGTACTTTCTTCTTCTTCTTTTTTTACTGCTCTCATCAGAAAATGACCACAGAAACCTTGAAATTTTAAAATATCATCAATATAGAGGTGCTTCTGTGGAACATCTTAGTTTAAATAGGCTAGCACATATAGAGTAAATTCTCTTTGGGTGAAAGTGTTCCAACTGCATGCAAAGGCAACCCTCTCCTAAAATTATTTTTCAATTGAAAACATGGAAATTATAATTTTTGAATCTCTTGTGGGTTATTGTCTTCTGTCTTTGCATAGTTTGAATTATTTGTATTGGTTTGTTTGTTTTCTCAGACATCTGATTTTTTTTAATAAGTGTATCCATGCAAATGTTACATAAAAAAAGAAAAAAGAGGGAATATCTTACTCTAGACTAGAGACTACATTGTGGGAAGGGGGTAAAATTAAACTTCAAATTATTGCTGCATGTCTGAGGCACAAGCAGCAGACAAAAAATTAAACATTTTCTATTGAAAAAAATATTTGCATTCATTCTGTGTTCAGTGCTTTCTGATATGTTTTATCATATAATATACGATAAATACATAAATCATATCACATAGCACACTTCCTTGGTAAACCACAAAGCAGACATTAGAGCTCACATCTTAGAACCTTCTAGGTTCAAGACAGACAAAGTTTTTAAGACAGAAGTGGAGGCATCAGTGAAGGACCTAGTCAGGTGAGAGCATCACATACCCAGCCCTTCCTCATGCCATCAGCTGAGGACAGGACTGCTGAGGGCCCTTACAGAGGGAAAAATGGTGCCTATTAGTGCTTTAAGTCAAACCTGCCACATCCTAAGATCTGTCTGAAGTCAAGCATCTCTCTGGAGCTGAGCAGAAGCATTTTGTGAGATAAGCAAGAGTGCCAGGAGCTGGGACCACCATGTCCTTTGGCCCATTGGGATGTCTGTCTGTCTTCATAGCACACCCAAGCCAGTGGGCTCAACACTCTGGAGCCCAGAGCTCCAGTCCAGGGAAAGCTTAATGTAGATATTGCCACAGAATGTCTTTTCTTTCTTCAGTAGTGGTGATTCCAAGCTTCCACCCACAGCCTGCTTTAATGACAGTAGAGTGGAGGACAGTGACGCCCACAGTTTGGTACTAAGTCTGTTGTCAGCTCTCAAAGTTTCTCACAGAGTTTAGCTCAGCTATTTAGGGCTGATGAGATCATGCTGTTTAATAGACCAGAGACCACATACGGATGATTTACCAGCACTTTGGAGAACCACAGTCTGAAAATCGTTGAGCACAGCTAATCCCAGGACTTGATTCTGGCAGGTAAGATTGGTCACTGGAATTGCTCCTGTCTAAGAGGTGCAAAAAGCCTTGACTAAAGCAGCATTTTCTGGATTTACTTCTGTAACACTGTTATGACTTTGTTGATGCCTGCAGTAATGTATGGGAATGAGAGAACAAAGCCAGCCATGATTACAACAGATCCTGTTTCTGGCATTGGTGCTTTCAGAAATGTACACTTGTTCAGTACCTGCTCTTAGTTTCTATGAAGATGTCTCTTTCCTACAAGCCTCTGCTGTGCCTTGTCTATTAATGAATGGAGCTGTGAATTCCCCAAAAGAAGGGATCTATCCCTCCTGGCTGAGCAGAGATTTTGGGCATTGTATAAACACAACAATGGGAGTTACTGTGGTATAGGTGATTTCTCACAGCTCACTGACAGTGTTTGATCATGTTGGGTGTTGAGACAAGGGGATCTAGCTGGCCTAATTCTCTGTTGCCAGCTGTCAGTGAGCCCCATGGATGTTTCTGCAGCAGGATCAGTGCAGGTACCTGTGCTCCTGTGGATTTCCTTGCAGGGGTGTCAGGGCTGGGTGCGTGTAAAGCCACACAGCCACTGTGTTTGCCTAAAGCTGTTCAGTGCACATCCCAGCCAGGGCTTGGATTTGTGGCTGGGCTTGGAGCCTACAAAGCTGAGGATTCAGGATTTGGCCTGCATCTGTCTGTGTATTTACATAATGACAGAAAAAGCAAATTCCTTACAAGCAAATATGAGTCAAAACAAAAACACTGTGAAGGTCAGCTGAGTGCAGCAGTGAGATGATGTTATCCCAGCCACACATTCAACTCTTAAGCTGCCCGACTGGCCAGAGGGACTCCTGGGCTAAAGTCCTGAGAAGATGCCAGCTGGGAAACCACCCACAGACACCCAGCTGGCTTCTCAAAACAACTGGAGCCTCAATGTTTGACACTCTGCTCCAGGCACAGCTGCAGGGCATAGCCCAGCCACAGAGCAATACCAAGGGCTTCTCATCAAGTTTTCCAACAGAAATACTGCACTTGGGAAACACTGTTACAAATCCTAATTGGTAAGGATTTCCTTTTTTTAAATAAGATGAACAGCAACATATTTAAGGCTATTTTTTTATTTTTCAAACTAGCTGGCATAATATTAATCCAGTTAGTCAAACTCTGTTTTAGGGGGTTTTTTTAGTTTTTTTGTTTTGTTTTGTTTTTGGTTTTTTTTTTTGTTTTTTTTTTGGTTTTTTTCTGTAAATGTATTGGTTAACATCTCGCTTTCAGCCAAGAAACTATAAACAATTCACAGACACAGATCCAATCCAGAGTTAATTAAGGTTGATCAAAGCTTATGTGCAGCCCTCAACTCCTGGTGCTGACGATAAAAGCACAGGTCTTTGTTAAGGATGTGGTGTCCTTGGAAATATATATCCCCTCCTTATTTGTTTGGAATTAATTTCATTTCATTGTAACCTCATGTCTATTAACGCCCTTCCATTAAGTAATAACAACCTCTATGCAATTCTTCTTGGAAAAGTTTTGAAACTATCTGGAGGCACTCACCATAAATGTGTATTTCATTTTTAGAGATGTAGTAATGTGTTTACTGTAGTAATTTTGAGAAGTTACACTGCACTGTGATCACTTTTCCTTCAGGGAGGCTCTAGCTTTGACCAGTTCCATAGAGTTAGGCACTGTACTTGGATACAATCAAATCTGGAAAAGTTTCCAGGCTACATGAACAAGACGAGCAGGAAGTCCTGTGCACATTCTACTGACTGAATGTAGAGACATCAGGGCTGAATCTAGAACCAAAATGTAAACTCTTGGCACGTGGCCTATCTGCTTACCCTCCCACCCCCATCCATTCTGGGGCAAAGCCTCCATATGCACCAGCCACCTACACTTGTGTTTTTCAGGTGAGTGAGAACCAAACCCAGCAAGGGGAGGAGAATTTAGCAAAAAGCAGCTGTTGCAAATAATTTGAAATTTGCATGTTACATATTGGTCATTCTGTTTAGAAAAGCCAAATCAGTTAAAATCTGGACTTCTATAAAGTCCAGAAACAAATCCCTTTTTTTCTTCAGTGGCAGACAGAATAAGTAAGTTGATCAATGCCTCCTGTATGCACCAGCTTTGTCTCTAGACTGGGTTGCCTTTAATAAATAGAGACTCTTAATGCAGATGATAGGGCACTTCAGAGTCCCAGGTAACAATTTTAAATTCTTTTATTTCCTCACATCGGCAGGAGGCGTTGCCAGAAGTCAATAACCTCTGCATTACTGCCTAACAGGTCCTAAACTATACTCATCTTTATGACCTTCAGACTGTTCTGGGCCTAGAACAGGTTTGTTCCTGAAGGGCTGTACTCAGAGAATGAGCATTGTCTACTCAGGGGAGTAGTTTTGTCTGTGAGGGCAGAATCTGGCATGGAAAGGCCCTGTGCCCCATCCTTCAACAGGACAAGCTCTCATGTGCAGTAGCCACAAAAGGGCTCACTGGTGTTACAAACAACTATGTACCAGACATTTTACCTTGATAAAATGCAGATCAGGTTCTGTTTATGCTTATGTTGCAGGACAACTTCTCATTAAGTTGGTGTGATACAATTAATAACTTTGGCTGCATAAAGTCCTCTCACAGAAATGGAAAATGGAAAATCCTATATTCAGCCTTGCTCACTCCTTGTGAATGGGGCAGGAAACCTCTCCAAAGACAGCAAAATTGGTCCATTTTTCTTTTACGCCCATATGCGAAATTACACAGATATTTTGCTTTTCTTCTCCTTCAATTTTTTCATGTATAAATTTTGCTAATCCAGTTATCTTCAGGACAAACTCTCCTTACTCTGTAGCATGGGTAGTTCCTCACAGTACTTCCATCATGTGTAGAGGTAACTAAGTACTCTATTCCTACTATTAAGATTTTGCAATATGCCTCTGAGGGCTCGATAAACATCCCCAGACTTATTCCAATCAGCACATGGGACACTGAAGGCCATCTTTAGCCCAAAGCAGAGTTTCCACTTGAAAATGGAATATGATTTTGAACTGGGAACCCAGAAGCAGAAGGATTTTAATTTCTATTGTTCTTAGCCTTTCATTTGTTGTCAATTAGTCTTACTGTCAAGTGGAAAAAAGATTATAGTAAAATATAAAGCAAAATGTCAAATTTTATTGACTGCCAGGTTTTGTTATTGTAATGGGAGCTGAAAAAATTGGTAATGGGTAGAAGCCTTGTGCTCACAGTTACTAGTGAGACAAAAGTATTGATGAACTTTTTGTTCAGCCTAAAAAGTTACTCTGGTTTTTGTGGCTACTATTTTATACTTCTGTGTAGAAATAAAACTTTTTTTTTCCTTACGTGTTGAAGCAACAGAATTCTCCTCTTCCATGGGGAAAAAAAATTAGAATGATTCCATCACTTTGTTAACAGCAAATCTTAAGTATTTAATAAATTGTAAATATTCCACTTAGGTTATATTTAGGAAATAAACTAACTCCTTGGGTTTGGATGAATTTGCACTTAGAAAAAGTGATTCTATTATCTACTGAAGATAAGTGAAAAATGACTAGTGGAAACATGACACAATGAAATGTCATGTCAAGTTTCAAATTTGAAATAGGAGAAAGTGCAATTTCTTCAGCAGATTTTTTTCCACCTGGATTTTTCAAGGAAGAGAGTTTCTGTTGACTTTAAATTAATTTCTGGGGGTTTTTTTCCTGTTATAAATTACTTATTATCTATTAGTATCTTCCCCATAATCTGCGAGAACAGCTCTACAGACATGTGAATTCTTCTGGTGTTTTAATTGGATGTGTCTCCAGTGTGATACTCTAAGTTTCTCATTTAGCATCGGTAGTTTAACATCCTTTGGAGCAAAGTGAACCAATGACTTAATTAACTTCCACTTGGGTAGTTATCTGCTCTGGGAACCTGCAGGAAGTATTATTCTATTTGAGGGTGACAAATGAACATACATGAGGTACCACACGCCACCCAGTGGGAGATCTGACAAGAAACATAATTTATTTCATTAGTGGTGCCAAAATGGGCTTTCAAGCTGAAAACCTAAATATGTAGCAGTGTCTTAGAAGAGGAAACAGCATGGGCTTTGTCTGAAATAATTGATTGTGTACAGTTCACAACATATATTTCCATGGGAAAGTTTAAGTTTTGTGTCAGTCTTCATCCATCATACTGTAGTTTGTTAGGTGCCAACCTAAGCGCTGTATAAAATAAACAGTCATAAATACTTTTGGATTCGGTAATACTTATCAATTACATTACGAAATACAGATTTAAAAGGAAATAACTAGCCTTGATTCAGAATGAACTTTGGGGTTTTAGAACATATTTATAATTGCTCTGAGTATTGTAGATTTCAAAACATGGCTACAGTCTCCAACATCCTTGGCTTTCTTCAGATTTATTGTAATTTATAGAGTAAAAGTTAGTGGCAGCCTCTAATTACCCACAGAACCAAAGTTTCCTGAATGAAAACTTGAGATCAAAGGGCATGAATAATAGCCTTAAAGGCATCTCTCCTTACACAGGCTACTCTTAGCCCCTCTGCTGTCCTTTGGTATAAATTAAGCACCTTAGGATGAATAAAACATGAAGCACAGAAGGTTTAGATTTCACAGAAGATGAATGGCTGGATTATTGATGGGAAAAGGAGCATGGGAAAGTATAAACCATGTACATCTAAAAATTTTAAACTCTATAAGCAATCACTTTTGCTTTAGTAAATTTTTTTTAATTTATTTTTCGTCATTTTGGTCAAATCCTTTCTGCTGATAAGGCAGCTGGGTTGTTCTGTGTCACTGAGCTGCACTTTTAAGCAAGCTCAGAAGCCTTTCACAGTTCATTCTGATGACTTCAGTGGGCATATGACCAGGCCATAAAACCACAAGAGCAATCACTGGTTGTTAAAAACCATACAAGCACTTACATTCAATTATAATGAAAAAGGTGCATACCTCTTGTGTCTCATGAAACTCAGACTTGAAGGCTGTTTGATTCCTCTTATATACAGCATGAATCCAGCTCCTTCCTGATGTAAAGTTCATTGCCTTTCACTAGTGTTACACATGCTGAATTTAATTCATTTCATATCCCATCATAGTATAAATGTGCGTAGCCGCAGGAATTAGGAAAATAGGATCAAGACCCTTTCTAATGTAGATGTTTATTCACAGACAAAGATTTTCCAGGATGAATGGGTACATGAGGCAAAAGCTGTGTGTTTGTTTTGAACAAAATCATGTATTTGCTTTATATGAAGAACTTTTTCTTTGATGGAAAAAAGTACAAAAAGAAAAATCAGTAACCGTTTTGGGAAATGATAAAATAAAATGTTTCTCCATGAGCTGTGAAAATGGCTGTCTCTTGATCTTGGCCTTAACTCGTTAAGAATGAAAACGTTAACTTTCTGAAATTTAGACATCTCAAAACTTACTTATTTTGTGTTTACCTGTATTGAAAGCAATCAATGAAAGCAGCCAAATTACCTTTGTTTGTAGACCAGAGAGATGTATATTACAAACATATCTCATTCAATCCTACAGCCCAGGTATCAGGGCAGTTAAGCAAACCCAGAAAAAGGGGGTTCACCTACTCCTTATACTTGATTGACATCTGGGCTTTGAACAAAGCTCATCTGGTTTCCAGGAAGTTGAATCAGGCTTTGGCTCTCCTCTAAAGGCTGTTCCACTTTTTAGAGTACAATTAAAAATTCATTGGCCTGGGAAGGGAACCCAAGTGTCTCACATCCCCTGGGATGGGTCTAACCACTGTCTTATACAATCATTTCATGCTCTCTTGCTGTCTCAAAAAAATTGCAGTATTTTATGCAAAATGAAAGACCCTCTGTATGAGCAATGGAGAAAAAATGCATTCAAAGTCTACTGCAGATTGTGATGGTTGCAGGAGCCTTGGGGAAGGGGACAGTCCTGCCTTTGACCCTTGCCTTGAACCAGGAAAAAAGAGGTTTGAACCTCTCCCTCCTCATGGAGGAGTGTGCTTATTTTTGGAAACTGGATAAAAAAATAGATATTTAAACCAAAATGTGCACTGCAATGACCTCATGCTACCTCTTTGGCTTTCCTCATTCTGAATGTAGAAATAATACCATTTAGAAAATTGTAATGGCAAGGTGGGGGGCTTGTGGTTTTTTTTGTTTGGGGTATGTTGGAATTTGGCCTAAAATTTTTGTTTGGTTTAGTTTAGTCTTAGAATAACCTAAATAACACTTCATATTTATATTTGTTTTTATTTAAAAAACAAATACACAATCAACTAAAAAATAGATCAAGAACATTTCCATGCTTTCTCTAAGCTTTTACTTTTTTTTTCCTCAGGTCCATTTATTTGAAGGAAGAGCCATGAGTCAAAGTTTTTTTGATTATAGCCAAAAAATTGGGTTTTTTCCCCCTATGAAGTATGACAGGAAAAAGTACCATTTTTCAAATAGTTTTAATCTTATCTCTGAATAGGTGTAGTTATGCTTAAATTGTCAGGTTTCAGGAAAACTTTGGGCTCCCAAAGCTGATCCAAAGCCCTCTGAGTAGGTGACAGTCTTTCTGTTGACTTAAACTGTCTGTAGAGGGGAAGCTATCTGAGTTGAAACCTACAAATTGAGAATTTGTGCCTGTGTAATCTAGTTTATTAAGACAGAGGTTTACAGGAAGGAGAGATACCTCAAAGTAATCTTAATATTGCAGAAATTTGATTAATTATGCTTTGAAGTAAGGATACTTTTATTTATTATGTGTGTTGTCCGGGGCTTTTTTCTCCCTGTATTTTGAGTATAACATATTGATGGTGAGGACACTGTAGAGGCCAATGAATTCCAATCAATGTGAATGCTCACAAACCCTCAGCAGTCAACGGGCTCTGGCAAACAAAGCCATTTTATAATGCATTGACACAGGCTTCACATTGCCCTGAGGAATAGAAAGTGTAGTTAGTTTAGGCAATCATGAAAAAATAAATCTCAAGGAGCAAATATTCTCACTTACAACAGTTTTCTGACAATAAGGCCATTTCTGACGGGAAGGGAGTTCACAGGTCATTCTTATTAAGTGCTTGACTGATTTATTTTTACACAACTCTCCCTTCTGCTGGAGCTGGGAGAACTGAGGTGTATTTTTCCTCCAGAAAAGCCTGCTAATGCTGTGCTGGGCTGCTGAGTGGAAAGGGTGAGCACTGCTATCCCATCATATCAATTGCAGTATGCTTCCATCAATGCAGCCAAAATGCTCTGGAAGGGAGAATTCTCCAGCTGGATTCCACTCCCTTACTGACTCTCCCTGACCTCTAGGGTTTGCCAAGTGCCCTTTCAGGTATAGTTAGGTGGTAGTTGTGCTTGTCCTTGCAAACTGAATAACCTTTTCTCTCTACCCACTGCACTTTCCTACAATATTTATTTAAGGAATAAGGAACAGCCCAATTCTCCCTCTGGAAGATGGCATTTTTAAATCTGCCTTAAAGCATTTGTAATGTTTCTCAAAGCCAGACTGTACTGAATATTAAAAACATCATATGGGGTAATATTCCTCACTCATATTATAAACTGTATCTTTTGGGACTCCAGCTTTGCTTTTAATTACATCATTACCCTAATTATCTTATTAACATCCATCCCTTTATGGGAGAATAAAATAAAGGCTTTTTTCTTTGCCCCCGCAGCAGGCTCATGATCAAATATTCGGAAACTATTACACTAATCATAACCATTTCACTGTTAGCTTCCACTTTGCCCATCTGTTTGCCCATATCCACTTGCTTCCTGTATAGCCTCAGACTGTCAGCTCTCTGAGGCAGGGTGTCTCACTGAGCTTTGCAAGGTGCTCCTTTCTGACTGGGGTGCGTGGGCAGTACAACTGTTACAGTGATAGATTTGTTTTCCAGATTATCAGTAACATAATTGCATTATATTAAGTTGTAGTATTTTTGCCAATGCATTTTCTTACCTTATAATCTTGGAGTACTGGGTAGCATCTCCAAAACAATTGGGAGCAGCAATTTATTTATTAATTAAACAGATTGATAAATAGCAGCTGAAGCAGTTTGGGTACAATAAAGGCAAACGTTCTGTCCTTTAATGATAGACAATCATGAGTTCAACACACTTTGCAGTAATGAGGTAGGAAACAATAAAAAAGAAAATTTGATTATGTGTTGTCACTCCAATTCGTTCTTCTCACTTCTCACAATTCTTTCAGGCCTTTCATCTATTCATGTCATCCATACAACACTTCTACAGGTGTTTATCACCTCTCTCTTTTATTCTTGATTTGCAAATGGGAAAATTTTGCAACATTGCTTCAGAGGAAATTATAGATCACACTAGACAGCCATACTTTTTTTTTCTTTCCTTTCATTTATAACAAGAAGAAATATGAAATTGAAATTATTTGCCATGTTCATCAAAGAGAGCATTGGGTTGAGAACACTAGATGCTGGTTGCAGTAGTAAAGGAGTACAAGCTGAAAATACGATACAGCTGTGCAGATAGCTTTGTGATTATTTTGAAAAGCTGGCTATCTGCCCCATCTGACAGTCTGTGAACATGGCAAATAATTTAACATTCATGCTGCTCCTGTTTTGGCATTATAAATATGAATCATGTGGTCACCACTTTCCAAATTGGTAGTAGATCAGAAAGGAGTTAATGACTAAAGTTTTGGTCATGACTTGTTCCATTGTTCCACAATAAAAAACACAGTAAAATGAAATATCAAGGCATAAAGGACATTTGTGTCATGATTCATAGGTCATGGAGAGCTTTTATTTTAGTGCATCTTAAGGAGTTGCTTCTAACTTCGGAAGTTTTCTGAAGGGTTGATCAATTGCTGAATGCCAGGCATGGTCCATGGATTCTTTTTGACTCCATAGACTTCTACATCCCCAAATAACCAGTCATTTACTATCATTCCTATGAGCTGGAAGAGAATACGTAAAGTCTTATTTCATCTACGCTTCAAAAGTCTATGGAAGATTTGCAATTAGATTTTCTCAATTAAAAAAACCCCCACCTGTTTATTATTTGCCTGACGTTTGGGTTTGGGTTTTTTGTGTAGCTGAAATATGTGAGAAGGGAAGCCCTCATTAAGTTACATGGTGAAAGGATGGTTTTTATCCTGATGGCTTTATCCTCTTTGCTCCAGCAAGGAGGTGGAGGCTTTTTGTTACACTTACACCACTTCTGTTAACCTGCTCTGAGTGTGAAAATCCCCCTGGGGAGCAGCACTCTTGATCCTAAGTCCACGTGGGCACTGTGCTTAGGTGCACATCACTTTGGAGCAAAACTGATAACAGAATTAAATGACATGCTGATTCTCAGCACAGCAGTGAGCCAAATCACCTCACCAGTTCTTCCTTCATGATTCAACATTTTCTCTGAGCACGTGGGTGACCCCAATAGCTATCTTGAGATGAGCTTCTCTCTATTAGCATCAAAATGTTGTCCTCTTAGAAAATCATGAGTGTCCACTTATCTGAATTTCAGCTTTTGTTCTTTATTATGGCTGAACTAGCACAAATTAAAAGCAGGGATTTGTGTGAAGACAGAGCTAAAGTTAGACTAATGCCAAATAAATTTGGAGTTTTCAGGGCAGGGAAAGCACAAGAGGAGAGTGAATACTGATCCAGCAATGGGAGCCATGGCCTGTATTTCTGTGCTCTGCAATCAGATATGTCATAAGAGCATGAGAGAATATCACATTTACAAACTGGGGCAGGAATAAGTTATCTCTATACCCATTAGTGCAATATCAAATTTCTTACCTTATCTGTCCTAGAAAGGAGCAAACACAGTCCACGTTCTTGAATGCACAGAGAACAAGGAGGTAGAAAATAGTGTCACCAGCATTCCCAGACCCCATGGAAGAGCTACCCTGAATTTCAGACTAAATCTTGTGAGCCACTGTGCACCAGCCTCTTCAAAGGCGCTGTGGAAATTCAAATACTGTCTCATCACTACCCAAATACTTGCCTGCTTTTTTTTGTCACTCAAGGTTCCTAGCTTTGCTTGCTGTTTGTGCAGAACACATGGATACACCTGCCAGACATTTCACATCAAAGGCATTGTAGAGCTTATGTTCCAAAGCAAATATACAACTGATAGCAAAACACAGCAATCAAAAACAGACAGTTCCTCAATTTGATGTAATGTAAGAAACATGAATTTGTATGAACTACACTGATTTTATTTTTGTCTTCTTCTGCTATACAAGAATATTCTTTTGATGATAATTTGAGCAAAAAAGAAGTCTGTTGAAACTTCTGTAGTTAGAATAGCAGGAATTGGATGACAGTTTTGGCTTGTGGGGTTGTTTGCTTTTGTTACTGGTGGCTCCTGGAAATGTTCATGTCATCCAAAGTGACAGGGAAAATTGTCAGCATTGCAGCAGTACCCATTGCCCCCTCCATGAAGGAAAACACTCTCCTTATCCATCTGTGAAAATTCAGCTTTGATTGGAGATTTGCAAAGTCAGTTGCTTAGGATTAATAACGTTGCTACGGATTGCATGAGAGGCTTGGAATCCTTGACTCAGACTTTATCCACCTGATATACCCAATCTGTTTTAGCTCTCTAAATAGAAATTTACCTGTCATATGTAGGATTAAATAGCCTCTTGGCCATACAGTAGATATTAGAAAGATTTTAACATAAATAGAAACAGCCTAAAATTTAAGGGATCACTTTAGCTCCTGCTGTAGAAAATTCTATGTCTGACTGGAAGGTTAATAAAAGGAAATAAGGATTTACAGCTTAGAAATTGAACAATTCTTTGAAGTTGTCTTTACATGAGGATTTTTTTTATTTCAATAGTTATCTCTGTCAACATTTCCCTTCCAAAATATCATATTAGTTTGAAAATAGCAAGGAAAAAGGCATAATAAAGCAAAGGTTTTATGACTGTAAAATTAATCTCCATAGAAATATGGAATTCCCAGCTGAAATGAGTAAGAAATCAATAAAAGTACTGAAGTGATAAAACACAATTCTCAGGGCAGGAGGCCTTAAAGTGCTTTAGTCACTGTAGTGGGATTTTTTTCTGTCTGCACACAGCAGTCAGATGAATAAGGTTCTATACTATAGATGAAATGCAATTCAATTTCACTTCAGTATCCTAGTTGGTATTTCGTTATCATACATACACACGTTAAACTGCAACCAGATCATCTGCAAACACAGTTTTGAAACCCTGGTTATACAGCAGGAGAATGAGGATGACATGGTTTAACTGCAGCCAGCAACTAAGTACCATGCAGTTGCTTGCATGGTAATATTAAAAAAAACCCAAAAAAACAAAAACAACCAAACAAAAAAACCAACCAAACAAAAAAACCCACACGCATAAAGAAAAGGAAAAAGGGAGAGAAAGAAAACTCAAGACAAGTGATGCACAATACAATTGGTCACCATGCCCTGACCAATGCCCATCCCATCCCCAAGCAGTGACTGTCAGCTCCTGACCAGCTCCTCCCAGTTTCTGTACTGGGCATGAGGCTCCATGGTGTGGAACATCCCTTTGGTCAGCTCAGGTCAGCTGTCCTGGCCATGCTTTCCCCCCAGCTTCTTGTGCACCTGCTCACTGGCAGAGCCTGGCAAAATGAAAAGTCCTGTATTTAGACTAAGAATTACTTAGCAACAACTAAAACATGAGTGTGTTTTCAACTTTTATGCTCATACAGAATACAAACCACAGCACTGTATCAGCTACTAAGAAGAAAATTAACTCTACCCCAGCTTTGTCCTGTATGAAACCAAGACTGGGCAGAATTTTTTATTAATGATCTAAGGAAGCAAAGATAAGAGGTTATCAGTGATACTTCACAGCAGGATAAAAGCTCCAGTTCTGTGAACTGCAGAAGCTACAACCTGAGAAAGTACTTTTGCCGTGTTTACAAAATGGCTGAGATGATGATGATGGAAGTAGCATACTACCATTTTTTAGACTCTTAAACTAAATGCCATTCTTTTAGAAGTTAGATGTAGCTTGATATGACAGTGAATGAAAGGCCTGAAAATAATATATGAACCAACTGTAGCCATTCTGAGAGAGATGTTTCTCTATAAAATTAGTGGCTTGAAGATTAAATCTCAGGAATATCAGAGGCAAGAGTCCATCCAATCTACACTACCAGTAATACTCATCAGTGGGATTTAAAGAAGCAGAAACTGATTTCATCCTGCACTAAGCAGCTTAACCTGGTGGTGCTAATGCTACAGAAAGACAACTGGGAAAACAAATTATAGAAAGAGCTCACTAGGGAAGGCAGAGTAACATTTTTCAAATGTTTTCAGAAGCAGTACCACATATTTCTAAAGTTATCAAGGGTATAGAGAATTTTTTTAGATAAGATTAAATGGGTTCTCTGGGAGACACTCAGATATTTTTATTTTCATGTTGGCCTGGTTCCTTTATTGCTGATGTTTTAACCATGAACTTGAGTCTGTTAATCTAGATTTTTATGCTTTTCTTAAAACTCAGTCTCAGATGGGCAAGAGATGAGAAATTATATTGCCACACCTCTTTTATAACATTGTTACTGCTGTATTCCTTCAAAATTGCCGAGTTCAGATATTTGAGTAAACTATGCATCATTTAGCTCCTAATGTTTTGAACTGAGCAGTACCACTTGTATCAGACACCATGTAAATTTAGCACTAGCTCAAAATACATGTGAAAAACTTACTGAAAACACAGAATCTCATTTCCTCTTTTCCCAGCAAAACATTGAAAACATAAAAAATCATCATTTAAAAAATTCAGAATTTCAAATGTGTATAACCTCTTTATATTTTATTCATTAGTTGTATATGATCTGGAGTCACTGGCAGCCTTTGACATGTTGTCCCAGAAAACTTTGTGCTTTGCCATTGGGACCATCAGTCCCATTTATTTTTGATTATGCATGCCCAAAGGTTTCACTGTGTCAATTTTCTGCAACTCTTACTCAAGTGACACTTCCTTAGGGAAAATGACCTTTTCAAACATCTCTCCAAGAATTGGAAAGACATTACCCTTTCTCTGAAGTTTGTGTCCGTTTGGTCGTATAGTTTCACCCAAAGCATGCCACTGGTGACTGTCTAAGTCTCACAAAATATTCTCATTTCATTTTAATAAAATGGTCATTTCTCTTGATGGCACCAGGAAGAAGTAAGTTTGTATTTCTTCCTGTTTCTACTTTTAGTGCTGGGTCTTTTAGTGCTGGGTTAATTAGCCTATTAATGTCTTCTATTCCCTCTGGAACAAATAACACTTCATGGCAGACTCATTGTAGCACCCCACAAGTTAGTCCTACTTGTTAGGAGCATGACTCCACAGGTTTTTTATTAGTTTTGGGGGGTTGGGGGTTTCAGTTTGGGTTTTTGGCTGTTGTTGGGTTTTTTTTGGCACTGTTTTCTTGCTTACCTATAACATTATGGATAACATCAATTAGGGGTTGCATTCTATACCTGTAATGAAACTGCTTAAAAAAACATTAACTAAATTCTGGGAGAATTTACTATGCAACAGGTTTCTATTAGATGTAGAGCTGGTTTAGCAAAAAATTACTTAGTACATGTGGCTACATGCTGCAGTATGTTCTGTGAAAGTCATCTCTTGAGAGTCAGATTTATATTCTAACACAAGTGTATTTATCCTTGCCAACTTAAGCAATATCATCTATGTGTGGTTTCCTTCAAGGTGCTGATTTTCCTTTGTCACTAGCAGGAATTCATCACTCTTTCACTTAGTTTTGGCTCATGTGGTAATCCCTGCCAATGTTCTTTACTTCACTGTTCACTTTTGGTTGTTATAAAATATTTTTGCCCTTCCTCTAAGGTGTTTTTGGACCATCCTATGACTTCTTTGTATCCTTTTGAATACATCTATTCCTGTAACACGCTAGAAATTGTGAGGTTGTTTCCTTTACCAAAAGCCTTTCTAGAAATGAATAGTCTCCCTTGCAAAGCTCTTGGAAAATTCTGATCCTAGGAACTTGGATGATTTATCACAGTTCTATCTCAGATGTAGTTCTGGCAGTTTCAGTCCTCATCTATCCTGAGACCTGAGTTTGTTCATGTGTTGGCAACTCCATAACTTAGTTATAGACATTGTTCCACTGCATGTTTGCCCCAGCAGTGCTACTGTAGTTATTAAACCTTTCCCCCTTTCTTATCAGTTTGACCACATAATTTTGTATCTGAAAACGAATCATATTCAGGTTCTTGAACACTGGAACAGTTTTCCAGATCCCCATCTGATAGCAATAAATAATGGCTGACCAATTTCATTTTAAAAGGGCACACAGAGTTAGAAAGAATGAGGTGAAGCTTCTTATTTCCATTGCTCAAGGTCAATGCCTTCTTTTGAGCAGATTGAATCTCAGTTTTGGTTAGTGGTTACTGTGGTTAGTGTGATACATGAGCCATTGCTGATCTTTTACAATCACACTACTGTAAGCAAACTTTGCCAGAACCCTTCTTAAGACTTTCATTAAAAAAAATTAGATTTCTACTTCCTGGCACAGTATCTATGTATTACTGTGTCTTTTAGTAAACCGACCAGTTTTAGAACCTCTTTAAGCTTCTCCTTGATAGTCATATTTTCTTTGTACAGTTTAACTTGGTTAGGAACATTTACCACAAATTTCCTGGTATGATTTGGCATTGAGAAGAATTTGGAGAGTTTTATGTGTCAACAGGTATTTTAGTGATGACTTCAGCTTTATTATAAACTGCACATACACCTAGTTATGTTAAGATCTAATTGTTGTAAGATCTAGTTGTGTTAAGATATGTTATGTCTGATTATGAATATTCAGATTTGGGCCATAATCACTGTTTCCTTTCAAAATTCCAACAGCTCAGAGCTGTTAGTCATGGCTAACATTTTGTTTTGCTTTTCTAAAGCAAACATTACTTGGGCAGGCCCCAGTATTGTCTATAGCATGGATGTACAACTTGTAGTATATAAACCAGCTATGTACAGCTTAAAGAAATATATCATTTAGTCCCTGGCCCCTCTATATGTTTTCTCTTTTCCAGGATGAGCTGGTAAAAGTCTAACGCGAGACAGAAGGAATTCCCAGGTGATGCACTGGTCCAGGTCTCTACCTTCCTCAAGAGTGTCTTAGGTCATTCTCTCTGTCATGTCATTTCATATGTGCATAATGAATACAATGACTTTTTTAGAAGTGTTCTGTAAACCCGTTTTTGGTCAGGAAGGCCAGTTTTAATGAGGGTGCAGAGTGCTTTGGTTGTGCACTTATATAATAAATGTGATATTCCTGGGAAGAGTGTTCAGTATATCTGGAGAATAAGCACTGCAAACCAAGGCCTTTCATTGCTCATCTTTTAGGAGCGGGTGTTACATCAGCTCAGTGGTGACAGGGACATATATTCAGATACACCCAAGAAGACAGCAGGGGAAGCAGGCAAAATGCTCCATGAATGCCACCTTCTCAAAAAACCTACTTTTCTTGGAGTTATTCTTACAAGGGTCAATCACTCTGTTTTCACTAAAAACTTGATTTTTACTACTCCATGCCTCTTTGAGGAGGAAATTTTGACTGAAGCCTTTAGCAACCAAAATATATGAACTCTGATATCAGTGTTGATTATTCTGCTAAAGTTAAAAATGTAGATTTTCTTCCATATTCACATTGAAAAATCCCTCCTCATTTTAAAATTACTAAAATTATCAACTTAAAGTTTTGTGCTTTTGCTCAGATATACATGTTCTGATGATTTGTGAGTGTTGCTGTGTAGGGCGGGAACACTGAATGTGAAGCCAGTTTAAGAACTCTTCCTTCCTAAGTTTACCCACACCCATATTTATTCAGATACTGGAGCTGTACTGCTCATAGTTATTCCAGATTTCTTTGGCTCCACTACTGCACATGATTCTTTTATGTCATGGGATTTAGGCTATAAGTAAATGCAATACACAGATAATTCAGGACAGCTTCAGAAGCTCCATGATGGCTGGGAGGTGGCCTCTACCTCTATCTTCAAAAATTAGACGTGACTGAGAGGGCGGGGGGCAGGTTGGATATTGATGACACTATTCATCATAACTTTGATTTTGTTTTTCTGGTGTTTTTGGTTTCATTTTCAGGTATCATGGTTTCCTATTAAGGCTACTGCTCTTGCATATGGCAGGTGCATTATTTCTCCTGAGTGTGAATAGGATCAACTTTCTAATCCTGCTGTATTTTATATCCATATCTCAGAGCCGTCTCTACATACAAATGAACAGAGTATCCATCTGTTTTTCAAAGTAAAACTGTAAGACATCTTTTACTCAAGCAATCAGATTTCCTGGATATACATTATAAATTACTATTTTTCATTGCATTAAGGTGATACATAGAAATTCTACCTGACAGTAGTATTCTTTTTTTGTTACATTTACATACTTCACAGCAAACAGTTCACACAACATTTTGCTTTGCTGCTTAAAAGATGTTACAGAGAACATACCATATACATTTTAAACACAGGCAACTAAAACATGAATTTCATTCAAAAATCTTTAAAAAAATGTGATTAAATTCTTATTAGTACTTAAAGAACTTTAGTTGTTGTGAAACAATCCATGTTCCAAAGGGTGTTGGAAGAAGACAGAGATTGGTCTTTCTTGTTGATTTTTTTAACTATCTGCCTCCCAAGAGCTGAAGGCTGTTTATCTCTGGTCAGTAGAAACACAGAGCAGAAACAGAGACGCTGTGGTAACAGTAGGAAGAGAGACTCTAGACATGGTTTTCTTTTCTCCTGAACTGACACTTCCTGCTCCTGAAATATGGGGGAAACATTTTTACTTTTGAATAATAAGTGAAATGGAGTGTGTGAAATGTTCTTCCTAAAAACAAATTCAGTGAACCTAGGGTAGTTTTTGAAAGGGAATTTGTTACTCACTGGAGAATAACATCCTTTTAAATATGTGGTAAGAAGCAGCAGAAATATAGACAGCAGTGTAAACACTAAATCTTGTCCCATTCACTAAGTGTGTTGTGGTTACATCACCTTCTGCTAATACAGCATAAGAAAGTGTTTAGGCTTGTGCAGTTTTTGTTTCTCCTGTGACAATCAGTGTTATACAGTTTTTTGGGGTTTTTTTGTAGTGTGAATTGTCGTCCCAGAAAAAGCAGAATAAAATCCTTTAAATTATAAACTCCTTGGCCACAGTCTTTAGATGATTGATGATCTGTAACCCATACTATTGGCTGTTCTGAGCTGAAGTTTGTGTTATTTCTTTATCAGAACATTAACCTGTCCTGTTCCAGACACTGCTGATATTCTGCTTCACATGTGTATAACAAAGTCTGCCTACTGGAATGAGAGGTGTCCCAACATAAAGTGCTGAAATTAAATTGCAGCATGTCCACTAAATCCCAACTACTGTGAAGGAATCAGAAGCCTCCTTTTCTCTCTAACACAATTTTCTTGGTTCCTGAAATCAGCTTTTATCTGATGCTAACTGTAGTAGTAAAAATTCCAAGTCGGAAGTGGATCACAGCCAACTCTTCCACTTGTGCACAAGATAAGTATGCCATTAACTATGTCTCCTAAAGTTATTTATCTCATGCAAGCAAATGAGTTCAAAGCCTTCCATTTACTGTTACATGATTGTAGATATCTGCTGTCACGTCTTCACTGACTAAAGCTGGGCTCTTGACAGCGACAGAAGCAAACTTTGCAGTCCAGTATGACCCACAAATACAGATTTTTTGTAAAATAATTTGGCAGCTGGTAAAAAGTGTATGCTCTCTTTTTTCTCCTCATATATAAAGCACAGTATCAGCAGCAGCCCTCTCCTTTGCAGGTATGTGTGCTGATATTGTGCTTTCTTCCAACAACTTGAGAGTTCTCAGAGACACAAGATGTACCAATGTATAGAATACTCTATTGGTTTGAGTTTATAGCATCTCATGGGAGAACTTCTTCATCTCTGTTTTTCCGATTGTCTGTCTCTTTCAGACTTTTTTCTCTTGGATGTACAGGATATAGTACAAATATCAGCTCGATGCCTTTACGAGCCACAACATTCTCCAGAAAGAGCTTCAATTTCTTTTCCCACCACTTGGTCTCAGAACTTAGAAAGCTAGGTTTTGGGGGCTTTTATTAATTCCTTTCTCATCATCTTCCCATTCTGTTTCTTCTGGATGATTTTCTGGATGAGATTTCCAACTAGACTCCTCAGT
>WAAE01000009.1:0-12765 GCA_013400495.1 Nicator chloris
CATAAAAGAAAAAGAGGCTAAAACCCAAAACAACATCACAAGCATTTATGTGGAAAAGCCTGGAGGCATGGAAAACAAGGAGAAGGAGACATCCTTGAGCTGGAATCATCCCGAGCCTGTTTGGGATGTGCTGACAGGCAGAAGCTGGGAGGGAAGCTGTGGTTACTGCTATGTTAACAGGTCTCTCCATAAATATCATATTCTGGGGGTCCTTATGTGATGTGTGGGAATTGAGATAGGTGGAAAACAGGAAATACACATCAACAATAAACCCGGGTTTTAATCAAAAACATACTTGGTGAGAGCAAGGGGTGATTTCAGCTTGAAGAGCTGCACACAATCCCAAACTAGGCTTTTTGAAATGAGCCACAGCAAACTCTAAAGATCAGACCAAGAAAATATCCCACCACGTGAAGATAAAATCCCTCTTACAGAGTGAACCACAGCAAATCTGAACTAAATTATTATTGTTCCAAAAGATGCTTGCAACCTGATTGAAGAAAACACAGTTGTGTTGTTAATAATTTAATTTAATTCAATTCACTTGATATTGCATTATTAATACTTCTTTTGTACAAAAGAAGTATTAATAATCAAGTGATTTGCACTTGAAAAGCTCCATAGCCAAGAATGACTTTTGGGAATAAAACATTAGCTGTTAAATGTAGTGACAAGTATTTGGTGAACTGATTTCACAGCTGTCATTAGTAGGGAAATTCTGCTTAAATTTGATTTGAGTTGTTATTAACAGAATAATATTTAAAAATGCCACATTTAAATGAGCATTTTGTGAATCCCAGTTAGTGCCAAATTGTGGCCTCAGGGAGATGCATGTCATGAAAGTCCTTCAATGTTTTTAATTTCCACACTCCTTTGATAATTTCCACATTTTAATAGACACAGGTACTAATAACTTTGGGGCAGTTTAGCAACAGACAGATGCACTTTGCTGGTAAAAGTTCATTATTTTATTCAATATCATATGGCCATTAAAAAAAAGAACAGAAGCAGAGAGTAAGGAAGGAGGAGACATAGAGAAGGAACAGAAGTGACGATTTATGGTAAAATGAGCTGTCAGCCTGGCAAAGAAATTATACTGGAATATTAATCTATACAGATCTTCTCTTGTAAACGGCTGCTATGGAAAGAGAAAGGTGATGTTCCCAAGACTGAGATTAATTGATCTCTACATGAAACAAAATATTCATTTTATTTCATTCATTTGTTGGGTTTCAGTGATCCTCTGATCAGAACAACAGCCATGCTAATGAGTCACACTGAAGGCACCAGAATCTTTTAATTTAGTAGGAAAAATAGATGTCACTGACGAGTGGGGTTTTCAGGATCTCTTTATCCATCAATCAGCACCTGGAGCCAGCTGATAACACTGTGGGTGTAGATATTCATCTGTCATACCCAATATCCAGACACACAGAGAGGTTAAGCTACTCTTCAGGGAACACCATAAGACTATATTGTCCTGACAAAAAAAAAAAAAATTAAAACACACACACACAATGCCATATTTCTTGTCCTGAGTCAGCTGCATGCAGAATTCTGTAAGACCACAGCTTTTTGTAATTGTGCTTGAGATCACAGTTCTGAAACATTGCAGAATTTAAAGCGGAAATTTTAAAAGCACAAACTAGATCCCTGAATCTTCCCACTGCCTGCTGGAATTCCTGAGGGAAACCGTGACCCTTCCAGACTGTTCCAGCTGTTTGAATAGACAAAAGAGAAATGCAGAAGCACAGTTGGCATGGCACGTCCTCCTTTTAAATGACAAGTCATATCTTTGCATGATTTCAGGCCATAAACTGATTGTGTATCCATGAAGCATCTGGTTCAAGAGCTGTTAGCTGCTGTCTCAATGCCAAAAGCAACAGTTACAGGCCTCAAAATAATCAAATTACTGATTTTCTGAAGACTTATGAGAAGGTGTCTTTTTCCCTCATGTCAAGACAATCATACTCTCCTAGGTTATTTTTACATTCACAGTTTCATCTCCCAAAAGACTGACGAGTCAATGTCTTCCTTCAATTTAAATAATGGTCATTTTAATCAAAATGGTGTCTTCTCAACATCTGGGCCCAAGAAAACTGAAAGATCAGCTTGTTTCCTGAATTAGCCGCTGGCATCCATAAGGGCTGCTGTGTCCTGGTGTTCACTGGGCAAGTTCTCCAAGATGACCTGTGTTAACTAACTATCCTCTTACATCCCATGCTGATTTAAATGCTCCTCTCTTCCCATATGCCTCTTACATAACCACAGACTGCTTGTTTGAAGGGCAGCCCTGCGGATCATCGAGTCCAACTCCCTGCAACTCTCAGGACTATCCAAAACTAAACTGTGTGGCTTCTTAGAGTGTCATCCAGATGTTCCTTGAATTCCAACAGCCTTGGTGCCATGACCACTCTCCTGGGGAGGCTGGGAACAGGGAGTTCCCTGCAGGAGGGAGTGGAAGGAAAGTGGTGACTTTTTGGGATCACTCAGTGTTTTGTCGCTCCATAATTAAAAAGGGAGTTCCATTCAAGGCACTGCAACCATCTCTGTTACAGAAATTTTTGGAAATTTCCTGAATTTCCACTTAGGAAATGGAATTTTTAGGAATTAGAGGTACGGGTAAGGAAGCAAACGCTAATCAGATGCACGGCTCTCAGTTATCTGGGACAAAACCTTCAGGATCAGCATCTGATCCTGGAGGGTGTGCAGGCTCTCAGTCAGCTCATGGAGGTTCCCTGGGTGGTGACCCTCTGGATTGCAACTCCTGTTTTAGGAGGAGTTTATGCTGAAACAGTTCTTTCTTGGTTTTTCAGTGGTCTTCACTGATAACCCTGGAAGGTCTATCAAGCCTCAGACCAGGGCTCAACTTCAATAGTTATTTCATTTTAAGGTTAGTGTGTACATATTGCAGCATTCTCTAAGGATGGTAGCAAAAAAATTGGCTATAGTCATAGGTATTCTAATAACATACATGGGTGAGGAGAATGCTGCTTGTTTGTCTGACAGATTCACCACCTGCTTGTTATCAACCTTACAATTTTACTGATATTTGCCTTTTGCCCTGTGTTCTCACAGAACATCCCTTTTAAGACAGGAAAAAAATCACATTTATTAAATAGCTTTTCATGCTGTGCTGCAGGCACAAGGAAATCGCTTCCAAGAAGCACAAGGAGGGTCCCTTGCACAAAAGTTTAAGATTAAAAATTAAAATTAAAATTAATTTTTTTAATTGAAGTTTAAAATTAAACCTGGAACTCACAGCATTGAATGTACTTGCCTGGAAATAAATAATTTAAGACACACAGAGGCGCTGTTTCATACTAAAACTAGTGCAAGGTGTGAAGCATAAATCCTATAACTGATTAAGGTGAATGATCTAAATCATTAAATGTTTTCTTTAGCTCCCCATGGGGATAGAATACCACTGAAGACAACATTGATAGGACCATTGCAAAAATAGCAGAAAAATTTTCCAACAAGTTATGCAAGCAGAACAGATATTGAAAAATAGCTCCATGGAGTTCTTTAAAACAACTTAAGATCCTTCTGATACCTCAGAGTCCACACCACTCTGAGAGACTTTTAAAACACCAGACTGTGTGATTATCTGTTATGAATTGGGAGGCAGAACTGATGAGAACTTTTAAGGAGAAAGAATTATCCTTCTTGGCAGGATTAATTTTTAAGCCTTTCTGTTTCTACATTTGGCATTTGCTCATGTTGCCTTGTGGCTTTTAGGTACTCAAAGTAAGTGTGTTTGGAGATTTACGTTATTCAGGAGAGGGAGCCAAGAAAATGTTGGTGCTGTAAGGAGAGGTAACAGAAGTGAATTTTTTTTTCTTTGAATTTGCTTTGAACGATAAAATCTACTTGTAGGAAAGGACATACATTATTGAAAGTTTCATCTTTCACATGGTAGATAAATCTTAGGCATTAACCACATATGGTTACCAAATAACTTGTGTAACTTTGCACAGGAGCCATAGTACTAAACTGCACTGCGTCTATTCTGCCTGAAGGGCGCCGGGGGGAAATAAAAATCCGTGATGTTTGACCTCTCAGCTTCCTGTATGAAAGAGCACTTGAAGGATTCCTGACCAAGGCCACAGCACATAGCCTGTGGCTATGGCAGCACAGGGAGATCCCCTAGAGTGAGCCCGGTGTCCGACCATGTCCTTTTGTCCACCAAAGCTGGGGTGTGCCTGGGTTATCACATTCTTTACTGGGATTTCAAGTAAAAATCTCTCCTTTGTGGTGCTTCAGGAAGGCTGGCCAATCTGGCGGCATGGGATGACTTCTGGTGTGGGAAGGGTTGTTGCGTGGACACCACGTTCTCATTCCCACCCCACAGCAATAATTCAAATGTCAGGCATTGGGTTGGGGATCCTTTCACATGCACAGTTGGAGGACAACAAAGAACTAAAAATAAAACAGCTTTGAAAACACGAGGCAAATCTGAGCGGGGTGGCCTGAAACCTTAGACCCGTGAAAAAGTGTTCACAGGGGGCTCGTGTGCCTCTGCAGCGACGACACCCGGGACGGATGCGGCACCTGCTCTCGGTTTGTGCTGTGCTCCACAGTCAGGGGGAGGTGGCTCCTCCCATGGGGCTCCTCCAGGCTTCCCCAGGCTGTGAAATGAGAGAGGCACAGCTCAGAGGGCGCGGGAGGCGAGCGCAGGATTGGGGCACGACGGGTGGCAGGGATGTCCCAGGGACCGGAGTGAAACCGCAGCACTCGCTGCTGAGCAGAAAGTCACGGAGCTGGCCCAGAGCCAGGCTCACAAGAAGGCTGAGAGGCTGATGGCAGCCTTGTTTACAAACCTTTTTATTCCTACCGTCTCTTCCCTATCTGCTCCGAGCTTACGCTGCTTAAAAAGATGCATTGGGCTATTTGATTTTCTCTTTGAATTCAAATAAATCCCGACGTTTTGTTCTTGAAAGCCTTTTTTAAGGGAACTCAGCACAAGAGAATGCTCTGAGCAGACCCATCTCAAGCCACAGATCGTCTCACGACACCATAAAGGGACACAGAGTCCTACAGGAGATCCAAAGTGGGTTCCAATTAACAGAAGCAATTATTATCCACCCCCGCCCTTTGTTTAACCTGACTAAAACTGTGGCTCAAACAAGTGAAAAGCAGAAATCTGTCGATAAAACAGTATAAATAGGAGTTTCCTGTGCCTTTAAACTCACGCTACAAATACAGTAGCTGAAGCACCAAGGGAAAACAATGGCAACAGGAAAGCAGCCATCTCCTCTCACAGCCCTTAACTGATCGATCCTTTTTCGTATCATTTCGCCCTTCTGTGATCTCTTTGCTATGCTAATAGCCAGAGCCTTCAGCTGTCTCTGGTTTCTGAACATCAGCTTAAACTGAAAACTCTTTAGATGTTTTCTCATTTGAAGAGTTTATCTCTGCCAGGGAAAGAATTCAAAACATATTGTATTTGACTGTTTTAAACTGAAAATTACCTCATCCTGTAGCTTCCTCTCTTGTTCAACGCTCCAGTAATCCTGGTCTGCAATTGTGTGGCAATGATGAGGCGCTCTTATCACACTCAAGTCAATAAAACAATTCTTTTTTATGTAATAATATTTAAAATTACTAAAAAATAAATTAAAATGAGGATACCATCTCAGGAAGGGAGGCAGACAGAGGTTCTGCCAAAAGGAAAGAAGAAAAGAAAAAAAAAAAGTAGTAAAGGTTTTCTCGCACTTATAATACAAACACCTGTTTCAGGAGGGTTGCAATGCCCCTAGAAGCAGATTAGCAACTGTTCTCGTTACTACTCTGAGTTTTGGAAGAGGAGAGAACTCCTGAGCTATATTAGCACAGCAATATAAATTCCAGGCTTCTGTCTCCCCTGTGCCATGTGCACTAGGTTGTGCTGACAGGCTACAGACAGTCCAAGCCTCCCCCACCTACGTTTTCATGGGATTTCCTACTCATACACCATGCACACATGGCCAGCAGGGCAGTAAATACATATATTACCACTCTTCTCGCCCAGTGCTGGCCCACAGCAAGTGATACTCCCTGCAAAACTGGAAATCTGCCTTTCCGGTTGTGATGAAAGATGAAGTACGGACACCATTAACACTGGTTTGAAAAAGAAGTGAGGCACAGCACTGCAGGAGGGAGTGACTTTGTGAGAGGACATGGGGCACGAGGGACTCTGGAGCTCTGAATCAGTTTGCACATTTTTGCTGTTGAAGGTCAGGTGAGGCAGGGCTGACCTGTCCCAGGTGTGGGCCCTGACGGTACCCTTCACATCCCCTCTCCCCCCCTCTTTTTCCCCTCAGATTTCAGCTGGCAATCTGTATTGTTAGCCAGGCTCACCAGGACACTGCTGCAGCCCCACTCTGCACACTCATATGTCTGAAAGTATTGCCTTTGTTTTTCCTGGTCCCTGCCCAAGACTGGAGCAAGTTCCGCCAAGGATTCACCTTCAGTACCACTCACAAAAGACATTGATGTAAAATTCGATAATAAAATTGTTTAAGCTTCAAAAAGTAGCTAGTGTTTCTCCATGCATGCATCCATCCATTCTTCTTCCCCCTCTATTGAAATGAAGAAACAAAGCCTCTGATGTTGCATTGTCTCATCTCGGCACAGCACAGAGTAATTCCACAGCTCATAATGTAGCAAATAATTTGGCTTGTGAAAACATGAGTTTCCAGAAGCTCAAGTCATTCTACCCCAAGATACAAATTAAGACAACAGTATAATAATAAGAGCATAGCATAAGCCACATAAACCAAATTCTAGTCCCCGGGCTAGATAGTTATGAAAGGGGGCAGACTCTTGAACTGAAAAGGAGACAGCAGATTTGCTAAGAGTTGAATCAGAGTGGGGAAAAGTTTAAATGATAAATACTATAAGTTGTAAAAGAGCAAGAGTAGCTCTTTTGTCAACAAAGAACTTGCAAGACCAAAGCAGACTGCCAGAAACACTCAAAAAAGCATTTCAAAACTCCTTTGAAGTGCCACATTTAATAGTTTCTTATCAACAGAGGTTGAACCTCAGGAAAGACAAGATCAGCACATGGATGTTGGAGCTGATTCAGAAGGTGACCCACTCTGAAAAGAGCCATTGTTCTGTGACTGAGCACAGAGACCTTGCTGCTGTCTAAGGAGACACGAAAACCTGACACCATGGAAGAGCTGTACATGCTGTGGAGAAAATATGATTCTAAACATACAATTTTTTTTCATACTCAGAGTCACAGAACCCATCAGAACAGCCCTTCAGCCACTGACAAATTGCTTAAGTTGATTATTTATGTAGACCTAGATCCCCTAACTACACCAATAATAAGGCTCATGACTCCAGTGCCTGAAACCAAGGAATTACTGTTGGGATATGGAAAATGTAAAAATATTTTCAACATTTCATGCCAAAAGTAAAAGCTGCACAACAATGTTATAAGTTGCATTAGGAGGGTAGGTATATCAAGAACTTTTGGGGACCAGCTGCCCAACCAAGATGAGCGATGATGCATTTTGTAACTAAAATCACAGCAGATTTGTATCAATGACACCAGAGGAGATGTCACGGAGTTGTCACAGCCCATGGTGTCCTGTGACTGAGATGGGACAGTGGGGCAAGTCAGCTTGCAGCAACTAAAACTTCACCCCAGCCTGCCTGCAGGACAGCAAGAAATGAAACAAAAACAAGTCCATGTCACAAAGCATTGATGGTATAAAGGTATTCCAGCTTTGATGCTCTGAGAACGAACACTCAGTTTTAGGCGTTCCCTGCAGCTTTAGAAAAACAGGATAATAAACCCGCAAAATTTCCACTCACAGATGCTTGCAGCTGCCTGAGAGATGTGCTCTTCTGGCCCTCAGGAAAAGAGAAACACATCCTTCTCTAACTCTGAGGCTTATTTTTCCCTAATTTCTGCTTCCTACTTCAGTGCAGGAATTTGCTTTACTCTCTTTTGGAGTGTTTCTTCATCTTAATGCCTGCAGGAAACCTCCAGCACACATGGAGACATCCCCAGCTTCATGCATACAGCTGACAGCGAGCACCTAAAGGAACAGGAGGTGGTGAATATAAAAACTATCACGCAGAGAGGCTTACTTTTAAGCAAATTGTTCCTGTTTCACAAAAGAGAGCAACAATTCTCTCTTTCTTGGTAAATGGAGTGGAAGGGTTAGAGAGAAAAAGCTCAAGACTGATTCAAAGTTTTGTCTTGAAAGCTAAAGCAGGAGTCTCAAACAAAATACATAACAAGATAAATATAAATGAATAGGGGGTTGATTTCTTTTTTTTCCCTCCCAGTGGAAAAAAGAACCCCAAACAACAATAGCATCTCTTAATCAAACACTGATGTTTTTCCTCCCTTTTTATTTACTGCGGTTTCTTGAGATCCTGGAGTATTTTGACTGCAGACAAATCTCTGGTTTATAGCACAAACTGCCTATCAAGGCTGCCATCAAAACACACCTACAGCCACTGTACCCTAGGTGCAGGCCACACACTTGTGCAGGGAGCAGCAGAGGTGTGTCCCCCATGGAATGAAATGCAGATGTGGTGATGATTCCTGCAGGGCATGAACTGATGAGACACAGCCAATCCCCTCCAATTTGGGCAAACACTTGGGGGTTTTGGCTGCTGTGCAGGAGCCAGGTTTTCCCAGGCAGCATTTAGAGCAGACCTGCTTTGAGGGGCAGCCCAGTGCTGAGTTGTGTCTCCTGAGTCATTTGAGTGCTCCAGGGCCGGCCACCCACCCCAGACCACAAGGGACATGTGACACAGCCAGAGTCACCCACGAGCCCTGCCACCCCAGCAGCTGCCACAAACCACCCTGGCAGAGCCCCAGCTTCCAGACAGCCCTGCCACTCCCGTGATTTTAATCTCTTGGGGTTGACAGCCTGACACAAGGATCCAAAACAAAGCAACAAAAAACTGGGAAGGGCAGCACTAATTTTGCCACAGCCACTGGGGAAACAAAGCAGAGAAGTGATGAGAGCAAGGTGGTTTCGCTGCCTCTGGTTCTGATTATGCTGCCAGTCACACATCCTGCCCTTGGGCTCTGTCCAGGCCAGGGAAGGCAAGTCATAAAAGAAGCCATTTGAGGTTGTTTTTCACCAAAAAACCTGCATCTCACTGAACACATAAAGAAATAAAGAATGAATTTCCCAACCTTTGATTCAAGACTCCAACCTTCAAGGATTTCCATTATTACTTAGAAAGCTGCTCCCCATCCAGGCGTTGGCAGGTGCCAGCTGAGCTGCTGCTGGTGACCTGTCCCAAGGCACAGCTCTGCTCTGACTCCTGTCCATCAGTCTGGGTCACAGGAGGGGAAGGGATGTCCCCAGACTGACTCAGCACTGGAGGCAGAGGCACCATGAGACAATTCCACCATGCCTGCCAGCTCTGCAATGGGTGTTTTTATATGCATGGCTATTCATTAAAATCTGGACCAGGACCAGGCAGCTAGAGATGGAAATACCTTTTTTTTTTCCCCTCATGGAGTTGTTCCAAACCTGAGGTCTAGGTCCCAGTATATACCCTCTTAGCAGCAGGTTCCCAAAGAAAAAGAATGCCTTACAACAGTTTTATAAATCCCAGCTGTTTAGAGAACTCAGATCGCTCACTCCACCCCCCAAACCTATGGATAACAGCCCAAATAACATATGTTTTTTTACTAGTGACAATGCACAATAGGCAGTGATCACCAAGAATACTGCACTGGGTAGTAGTTAATTCATGAGTGGACTTGTAAACCCAATTCCCTGCTTCATTACACAAGTTAACACAGCTATTACATTCCAGAATTACCTGATATCAAGTTATCCCAATGAGAATTGGCATAGAACAGCAAACAGACAAATGCTCTTCCATATGAAAGGTTTGACGTGAAGCAAGAGCAAATGTTAACTCCTTGCTTGAATGTTGAGCTTCTCTTTCCAGCTGTAATAAGCAAAAATAGCAGCAACTGGAAACCAAGGGAAAAGTAATAATTTTTTTTTCTTCTTTATTTTGGAGACCTTGTCTACCTCTTTGGTTGGCTTCATGTGCTAGTTTAGGATTCATACTCCCTGCAGGATAATAAATATGTTCAAGGCAATAAATATCCAGGAAAAAGAAAGAGACACATGTTTTATAAAGAAACTTCATGCTTAATTGAGGCTTTTCTGTGTCAGTAGAAATCAGATTTGAGACTTTTACGCAGCTCACCAAATAATGATCAGATTGAGGAAAGAAGGCAAGAAAATGAAACATTTGCCAATCCCTGGAACAGTCAGACACAAAGCTAAAAGGCTCATTAAACACATTTCTCCAGAGAAAGGTGCAAGCACTTGAAAATCACCAAGGTTTCATGATAATTAATATGTCTTTTTTTTTATGGGCAAAAAAATATCTCAGAACAGTATTTAAATGCAGGAGGAACGTTCACCACAGCGTGCTGCCCTGGATCCTCATGCAGGGACCGGGGAGCAACAACCATTACCCAGCTGCTCTCCTCACTCCTGTGCTGTGAAAGGGTTTAATGAGCCACAAAGTGTGTTTTGCTCTCTTCATGGATCACGGGAGCAAAAGTCCTGGGGGTAAAAACCGGCTTGTGTTGTTTCTGCCGCTGTGAACTGGGCCCTCAGGGGTACATTTTCACCGCAGCTCATGTGGATTTGGCTGCTTGAGTCCCATTGATGTTGATGGCACTCGTGTAGCTAAAACCCCACCAAGTGCTTGCAAATGTGTCCCTCGGTGTCTGTAAAGCATCCTTGTCTCTTCAAATAAAATTGACTGACCCAGTCTGGTGGTGGTTCCCATCCCCATCCAGGTCTGGGGTGCTCTGGGGATTTAGGAGTGCACAGGAATGGATTTGGGAATTCCTGCTGCACCTCCCTCTCCAGCCATGCTTCACCCTGGCCTGGTCTTCTGGGTCAAGGTAGCAATAAATGCTGTAAGAAATTATAAAAGATGATGACAACTTCCTTCATTATAGGTCCAGTTCTAGGGTCTGGAAGTGTCACTCACCCAGGGATCAACATAGGTGTAATTCTGGAGGACCGCAGAAAATATGTGCAGAGACACAATGATGTCCCCACCCTCTCCTTCATGTCATGGTGGGAAGAGGGGGCAGTTTGATAAAATCTGTCCTTTTGCAGTGGATTGGCACACTGAAATGTCTGACAGCAGTCTGAACTTGAGCAGTCCCATTCAGGCTTGAAAAATCTTTTTTAAATTGTTATTTACCTTGACATTTAACCAGGAATTAAAGCCCAGCTATTTGTCTGCTTTCCAGTTTGTCATCATAGCCTATAATAACCAGGGTATGAGACAGATTAATAATGCTTCCAGTGCTGATTGTGTGCTACATAAAAGGGCCAACCATCTCAGAGTACAGACACTTGTGAACTGCTTAATATGGCCTTAGGTCTGTGAATCTATCCTATATTTTACACCAATTTAAGGTTCTTGTGCAGTTCTGAGACCTGAAAGTGGTTGAAAACACACGAGTTCTCAAAAAAACCTCCACATTTGAGGGAATACTGAGCAGGGCAGGAAGGGAGAGAAGGAAGAAGAGATAGTGATGCTGGTATTGGGATAGTGGGGTTTTTTTAATTGCCCATTTGTCAAAAGTAATATGCACAGAAATGTCCACATGGGGTACACACAGGATGGAAATGTCTGCTTAAGCCTGCAGTGAAACAGCTCATTAGCACATGGTGAGTATCAGTTACTGCTACAAGGGGAGAATAATTGGATATTAAAGCTGCAAGAGGCAAGGTCTTTTTAAAGGGGAAGGAGAGCACCCCAAAGGATCTTGAGCTGATCGCAAGGAGCAGAAGAGGGGCACCCCAGTCCCCTGTGCCACTGGGATGGAAGGAGCAGAGGCCAGCAATGGGGAATGGAGAGGCAGATGGGCTGAAGCCCGTGAGGGTCTCAGTTCAGCTGCAGAGACTGCACGTGGGCATTTCTTACACCTCTGTCCTTCCTTTCTTTTGCTGTTTCCATTTTCTTTCACATCATACAAGCCACAGAAGAGCAGTCAGAAGTTGAGGCCGTGATCAGGCTCAGAACACGTGTGAGAGTCACCCAGGCTGAGCTTAAATATTTGGAATAAAGGAAAATTCATGGCTTTCCCAGGCAGCAAAGCAGGCTTGAGTCTCAGGAGACATTGTCAAAGCTTCAGCTCTCAGCAGTGAATCCTGCTGCACCCATCAGTCCAGCAGCACTGGGGTAGAGCCAGGAACAGTTGGAGGGCTGGAACATCAGGCAGGCACAGGACTGACCCTCCCAAGTGCTGGAGCACTCCTGGCAAGGCACAGGAATCTCTTAAGGAGTTCCTGGCCACGTTCTGTGAATTTTGATGGTCTTTGTTATGGAAAAGCTGGTCCGCACAAATAAGAGCTGGACCTGAATGCATGTAGTAATGCTGAAAACACCTCTTATTAAAAAGCAACTCACGGCAGTCTGCTTTATAAATATGCCTTTACTTTCAGAGTTCTCAAACATGAAGAGTTTACTGTGGAAGTCTATTACTCTGTTAAATGCAGTTTCTACCTTAAATTTACAAATAAGATACATACTTTTTCAAACAATTTCCATTGTGGTCCTTCCCATTTTGTGTCTGCACGAAGACTGGGTTTTGTTGTCATTTCATTCAGCTGAGAATCTGCCACATAGCACCACTTTATTAAAAGCAAAGATTATTTCTGTTTAACCCAAATGACTCAATTCTACATGTGACAGAGGTGGAAATGAGGAAGGAAGGAAAAGACAGAAAGGGAGAGGGGAGGGGAGGGG
>WAAE01000009.1:13030-48875 GCA_013400495.1 Nicator chloris
GGGGAGTGGTCGGAGGGTGTGGGGGGGAGAGGAGAGGAGAGGAGAGGAGAGGGGAGGAGAGGAGAGAGGAGAGGGCTGTTTCATGTGATAAAGCACAGGATTTCCTTAAGTGAAAACATCCTAACCATGGAAATCTAATTCCCACAAATATTTTTACATTTCTTGATAATCAGATTTAAAAGAAGTCATTGTTTGTTCACTTAAACTGGTTAATTGTATTTTAATTTGGTAATTGGAAGCAGATCCCCAGTGTCTTAACCACTCTATAAGCATAGCAAATATCGTGGAAGAGGAGATGTACTTCTAAGCTCCAGACGTATCTTTCAAGGAATTTCCAATTATTTATCTGATGGATGCTTAATTCATTTGATGTAAATGAATATTTTTCCTACAAAGAGACGATTTTTTGTTTAATCTGGATGTGGCTATAATAATTCTTTAGACATTTACTGAACAAAATTTGTCACTGTTTAACCTTTGTTGCAACCTGAAGCTCAGAGCAGCAGAGCCAAAGGCTGGCTATGGGTCAAAAACTTTTGGAGGGCATAAATGTCTGGAGTACCTGGGCTCAGCTGCAGAGCTGCAGAAAACTTGTACAATATTTACATTTTTCCATGGTGTCAGCAAAAAAACATATAGCAAACTGAGCAGAAAGAGCTCTGCTATGCATTTGCCTACACCCAAACTGAAAGTTGTGATGGGGACCAGCCCCAAGATGAGTGGCTTATGTGAAACCTTGAGAAATCAAATGATGTAGTGTGGCTTTTTTGACAGAAATTTGAAATATATTCCCGTGTGAAATTTCCAACATACTAAGTGTATATTAATGAGAGTTTGTTGGGTTTTTTTATTTGCTTAAATCTTTAAGTGAAAAGGAAGAATTTGCATAAGGTTTGCTTTTGAAAAATGCCAAACAAAACCAACTACTTTTCAAAGATCAAGTGGGAATGGGATGAGTCAGAAGCACCAGTTCTCCTGCAGACAAGCCCATACTACCTGAGTGGATGAAGACTCCATCTGTGCCAGTGAGAAAATACTTCTCTTCCTAAATTGAGGGATATCTCACCTGCGATGGTAACAGTGTAAATTTTCCTCCCTTTGACATGGGACTTGCGCAGGGATCATGCTTCAGAGGAGAACCAGGAGGGACACACATCCTCACGTCCTCCCCAGAGTAATAAGCCCTGGTCTTGTCAAAGCCCTCTCTTTTTTTTGCCCAATCTAGCCCCAAATAAGTGCTGCAACCACAAGCCCTGTGGTGGGACATCTGCTTTGTAAACAGACCCTGTATTTGTGTTATACCCACCTACCACTGTGGCCAGAACACGGTTTCATCAAGCTGGCCATTCCTGGTTTGTTTTCCTTTTTTCCTCTGGTTCTTCCAGAACTTTACAAGCTCTTACAGAATGACTAAAGCACTTGGAAACTTGTGAGACTCTTCTGGAAGAGGTAAATGAGCATTATTATTCTTGGGCTGGCACAATAGTCCTGAGGTTTGTTCTTGCCCCTCCAAAGTGAGAGAATTAGTTATGCATCCCAAAAAACTTACCTTATTTCCTGTTCCAGCCCAATCTGAGAACACTGTAGGTGACAGATGTTGCAGTAATCTCACTCTCAGTATTTCCAGACAAAAAAGACAGATGGGTCCTCCCACTATGGGTAAAGTATAGTCTGTTGTGTGATCTTTACTGGAGGCAGAGAGGCAAAAAATAAAACTTTTGGAAAATGTGGTTGAAGCAGCTTTTTGGATCAAAATACATGAGCTGTTTGAGCATTTCCTCTTCTCATGAAGAGATATAAAACCCCCCATCTCCTATTAAAACATGATTGTCTTTTGGCAGAGAGAAACATTGTGTTTGTAGAGTTTCTTTATTATGGTGCTTATAAATCTAATCCTATTTTTTCATTATTAGCATTTTTAAAATTACGTAATGCTATTGAATAACTATTTAATTGTATTCATTGCCACTTGTTTGCCCAGCTGCTGATGGTCATAGGAGGTCCCTCTGACCTTTCAAATCAGTCTCTACTTCCCATTCAATCCAGATCTGTCAGAAAAAAACAGTAAATTTGAAAGTCCTGTCTCATGTTCTGTGTGTTTAATAAAATGAATAAACAAATAAACTCTACCCTGTGAGGGGTTTGATTAAACCTTCCACATTTCCTGTCAAAAGTGGCCATCCAGGAATGGATGAACAGGTTCTTCCCAGGCCCTGATGTTATATTATCCCAGTACCACTGCTAAAAAGGAGCCTCACTGAGATAGAACAGTCTATGATTAAATGAATAATTTCTCAATTCCTTTAAAAAACAGCAAATACATGTCTGAAAGGGATGACATCCAGAAGGTCATGATCAAAAGTGAAGGAAAATAGTTATGGATATCCTGATGAAATACCTTCAACAAGGTGTATGCCTCCAGAAAAAAAATATGTGATAAAGAGGGAAGCAGAATTTTCAACTTTTTTTTTTTCCCAATTCAAATAAAGAGCCAAAACACTCAAAACTGGAAATTCAATATATGTCAACAGGTAAAAATAAATGTGTTCTGTTCTAATCATTTACACTGAAATATACATTGAAAATGGAGTGTAATAAAATTATTAATATTTTTATAATTTTTCTAAAACTTTGTGATAGGACACTTCTTGCCAGCTCCTCAGAATCTTTTTCAATTAATATTAAGTTTATAAGAAGATATTACTTTTTCTTGAAGAATGTAATGAGAATGAGAAAGAGCAACAATGCTATAGTCTCTTCCAGGTGTGTCACGGGAAATGATAAGGTTTTGGATTGTTTTTCCTTTCTTGTTGTTTTCTAATTAGCTCCTTTCCTATTCTCACATTTCAGTGCCTGAGGTACAAAGCACCCAACAGAAGAACTCAACACCTGCACCTTGTTCACCCCTGGCATTTCCATACTGAAATCCCTGGGTATGGATGTAAGGAACTGTGCAGCTCTGGAAGTCTCCAATGTTCAGACTTTAGCTGTGCCTCTCCTCCTTTGTTCTAACAAACCCATTGTGATGCAGCGGGAGCTTTGGGCACTCAGCTTTCCAGCACATTGTGTGTGGCTATATCTGCACAAGTCCCGTTTGTTCCAAACATGAGAGGCAAAATTATGGTTGCAGGCATTGTGAGGAACGTGATCCATGAAAGCCTCATAAGGGATCCTTGAGGAGACATGAGGGAGGGATTTGTGTATGATAGGCTTTTTTCTGTTGTTTGATTTTGCAATTTGTTTCAAATCTGTTAAGGAAGGAGGATGTAACATGGCCAAATTATATTGGATTCAGTGTCTGACGTCCACAGGGACTTCTGGACCAAGAGAGAAGAAATGCTGGAGTTGATGCAGGTGTGTCAGTCTGGAAATACAATAGTTGCATGTTAATACATAAAAAAGTCACAGCAGAAGCTCCACTTCCTTTCTAGCCTGAGGGAAAAAAAAAGTTCAGCATGGATTACATGGGTCATTTCACACAGTCAGTCAAACTTTCAGATAAACTCCATCTGAAACCCAAAACCGCATGGGTTTGTTCAGTGTGGACAGCTCTCAGAGTGCATGCAGCAGGACAGGCCTTTCTCATTTCCCATGCCCCTTCTGCCGAGAAACAACAACAATCCCCACCACAGCTTCACTGGTGAATTTAAGAGCACCCAGCCAAGAGAACCCTCTCAAACCTGGCTGCCATGGGGGCCTAGAGCAGCCAAAAGCTGCTCATTGTGTGCTCTTCAGCCTACACTGAGTCCTGTCCCTGTGCAGACAGGAAAAGGACTCTCAGAGGTGACCTTATCGCTCTCTACAACTCCCTGAAAGGTGGGTGTGGGCAGTGGGGGTTGGTCTCTTTCTCCAGGCAGCAACTGACAGAACGAGAGGACAGAGTCTTAAGCTGTGCCAAGGGAAATATAGGTTGTATATTAGGAAAAAGTTCTTTACAGAAAGGGTGATAAAGTACTGGAATGGTCTGCCTGGGGAGGTGGTGGAGTTACTGTGGTAGTGTGCCACGAGTGGTGGAAATCCCTACCCCCGAAGAATTCAGGTTTGGTACCTTCCCCTTGTCAGTTAAGTTTCCCCTCCCAGTTCTCTACGGATAGCTGTTGTCACTCACTCTGTTCCTCCCCTCTCTACCCTGCCTGTCACTCGACTACCGCACCCCTTTGTCTGGAAGGTTCCAGGGAAGGCCTCGAGTGGTAGGCTGGGATCCCCAAAGACCCTCCTTATTCCCCCCTGGTTGGTTCTGGTTGCTGCTTGTAGTATGTGTTCGGGCATTCCCCCTGATTGTTATTGGTTGTATTCTGTTGACTCCCCCGACCCTCCCACCAGATATAACCCTCTGCACAGGAGTGCTGGGGGCTCTGGTTCCTTGGCTTCCCTCGGTTGAGGTCCTCCTCTCGAGAGGGCTAATAGATCGAATTGCAGCCCGGAGACAGAGTCAGCCTCTCTTTGCTCACCAGCATCGCCTCTATCTCCTCTCACTGGGAAATAGCAGGGTGGAAGAACCCAAAGCTGTGGCCAGAATCCTCAGAGCTGACAGCCTGAGGCCGAAAGCCACACATATACTGTTGCTGTTTCCTCTGCTCAGCCGGGCATCCCTCGAGGATTTAAAAGGGACACAGCGACAGTTACCATCCCTGGATGTGTTTAAAAATAGATTTGATGTGGCACTGTGTCATGGTTTAGTTGAGGTGTTAGGGCTGGGTTGGACTCGATGATCTTGAAGGTCTCTTCCAACCTGGACATTCTGTTCTGTTGTGGACTCAGCTGCAGCTTCCCCTCCACTCATCCCCTCTGCATTCAGGTCTGGCCACACTTTGATTCCTACTAAACATGCCATCCCTGAGTCTGAAATGGCAAGTCTAAATCAGAATGCAGTAATCCATCTGGAGCTGAAGGATTTAATGGACTCACCAGGAGATTCCCCTGATGGTCCTGTCAGAAGCCTGCACAAAAATCTGGGGTGCCCATGGGTGAGAGCATCCCCGACTCTCACCCTGCTGCACTCCTGAGGGTAATGAGGAGCTCAGCATTCCTGGGTCATGGAAGGATGCAGAGAGGTCTCCCCTCAGTCACTGTGTTGGTGGAGGGGGATGCGAGTTCAGCCTCTACCCTTGGAGGAAGTCCAGCAGGGTGATGCCAAAATGCACAGTCTCAGGATGTAAAAATGACCATTTTACACCAATGCTGGAAGCCAAAGTCCTCGTGCCTGCCTGCAAATCTTTTTTGGTAGGTGTATCTTGGCCTCCCTGAGGGCACAAATACTGATTGTGGTGTCTTCATTCAAAAATTCTCCTTCCTTATTTCCCTGCTTTCCTTCCTTTCAATGATTTATGTAAAGAGACAGAAAAGATCAGCTGAGGCCCCTCTGTTGTTTCTTGGCTTTTTTGTCCCATCAACTTAAATTGTCTTGAGCAATGCCTCCTGTGAATGATTATTTTCAGGCTATTCTACCTCATTAGGAAGATTTGTTTTCCTTGAGAAACATCCCAAACCCTCCTTTTCTTATTTTCACCCCATTATGCCCACTTACTCCTTACACAAGCAACTTTTTGTTCCCCAACTGCATCTCAAATCCCCATGTTTCAGATACCAGCTTCATACAGAATATCACATATTCAATTAGTTCTTTTTTTTTCCCTTCCTCTGGAAAATACTTTTTTTACCCACAGCTTGACTCTGGTTGTATTACAGGAATAAAGGGATACAAAAAATGGCCTCACCTCTAACAAAGCAAAAGACCTGCAGCAGTAACTGCAGACAGAATCAAGGTGAAAATAAGAACTTTTTGGAGTTTGCAGTCACATAAATTGTGCGAGTAATTTACTTAGAACCTACTTGCAGACTGGTTTAATTCAGTTACTGATTTATTCAATTGAGCAGCAATTTCTGAGAGCTGCAGCATTGTTACTCTGTCAAATTTCACACACAAGAGCATTTGAAAGAGAAAAAAATAGGTTTCTTCAGCTCTGCTACTGGCACAAATTCACTCAACAAACTCCGGTACTCCCTACAAAAAACATACCTCAAGTAGGAAGTTTTCATCCTCTGATCTGTCCACACAGCTTTCAGTCTGGACTCCCTTAAACACCTTCTGTTTATGTCTCAGGTTCTCGCTCACCTGTGACAGAATGTATCACTAAAACTTCTCAAAGTGGCAACTTTGATTCTGGCACATACCAGAGCAAAGTATTAATTTATAAACCAAATTCATGAACCAGAATTTTTAAACCAGGAGCTAAGCCTGAATGATTATGATCTGCAAATGAATTGTCAAAAGATTGATTCCCACTATTTTATAACCCTAATTTCTAAATCTGATCCCAGTTCTTAATCTGAACTCTTTAAATCTGCCCTTTCAAAATTAACCATTTTAGAAAACAATTGAGAAACATGTGTTAGCAAAAGAACTCCAGAAAAATTGTATTTTTTTGTCAATTGTGCATTTTCTGTCACCTTAAGTAAATCATAGATAAAGAAACCTATTCATCTGTTCTCATATTATTATATAGTGCATTTCCTCATAATTAATTTTTTTCATTAACATTAATCCAGATTATTCTTCATTTTCTTTAAAATAATACACCTAAACCTTAGGAGCAGTGAGCTTCCTTTCAGAGTTGCTTTTGGAAAGAATGAAAGCACTTGAAACTTTGGAACGTTGACTCATTCAAAGGTTTAGTACAACACAATTTCACATTGATTCTTTTTTTCTCCCTCCATGGTCAAGCAAACTTACACTGATGTCACCTGTAATACCTCATCAGTTGACTTAAGACACAGTGTCCTAAGGTTTGTAAATATTTTCAGCTGTGTCAGACAAGTGACTTTTAGAGCAAGTGGAAAACACCCAGTGTTGCCCATCAGTGAGGTTCTTTCAGGTTAAAACTTAGACAGGGGAGAAAGGAGACTTGATACCCTGTCCTAATGACTTAGTAGTGTGAGAGAGCTCAAAACACTTCCTCTTCAAAACATCACCTGTCTCCCTCCAGCCTTCCTTGCTTTTGAAAGCCTTCTACAGTCTGTCAGCTTCCCAGTCAACAAAGTCAACACAACAATTAAGAAATTTAAGGAAGAAAACGATTTTAACCTTTTTTATTTGCAGTAGTCATTTCTTCTGTGGTTGCATGTGGCTTTAGCAAGGACAGCTCTGGATGCTGGGTGGACCCTGCTTGGATTAATCACAGATGGAGCAGCTGAGGTTGCAGTGAACACTCCCAAAGAAGCATATCTCCTCCTTCCCTCCCAGCTTCACTCTCCTCTCTAAATCAGGCAAGAAATAAACCAGATCCCCTCTGCCTTTTGTTATCAGTGCTGTGGATAATCCCCCCCCCCCCCCCCCCCCTCGCNAATCCCCCCCCCCCCCCACTCGGTAACAATCCATGTGGCCAATAATCAATCAAAGGGAGGGGATTAACAGCAGTGGGAAAATGCACCGTGACAAAACACTTTTCCTTGCACCCTTGCTCCTGGTCAGAAAATTGTCAGGACAAGCACCTTCTCAGGCTAATTGCTGACAAATGTGAGATAAACAGCCTGTTATCACAGCCAGTTCCCCCCCTTTTTAAGAGAAGGGATGCAATTAAAGCCTTAAGTATTACACAGAATGTGACATCCGTTTATTGTTCTCGTTTCACACAAATGGAACTTTATCTCGTTTCATACACCAGATGCTATTATGAAACACATTTGGAGAAGAGAGGCAGGCCTGGGAAATTCTGAGTGAAGAAGTTACAGGAAAGAAAAGAAATGCCTCATTTCATTTGAGAACTGTCAGGTTCTGTGGCAGAATCTGTCTGTGGCAAAAGGTGTGGGATGACTACAGGTTGCTGGGCTTGGAGACACAACAACCCACAGTCAGGAGTATTCCTCTCCATAAATTGCTGGAAGAGCTGTGCCGTGCTTGGAAAAATGTGAGAAGAGAGAAAACAGCATATTAAGTGTAACCAGAAGTCCACTTAGACTCTCACCAGAGAATTTTCTTCAGTAGGAATTGCCCAGTGGTATAAGGTGACTTCTCCTAATTAGTAAGGATGAGTCAAAGGTGAAATCCTGGTGTTAACTGTTAGAACAAAGACGAGGGATATTTTCCCTGCAATCCAGCACACACAATCAGCTGCTCCTGCGGCTGGCAGGCCCTGATTTGTCACTGTTTATTGTGCACAGCAGCATTGGCAGCCCTGTGCACTCATGGGGTCTCATCCCTTGGCCAACCACCCCACACCACCCCTGAGTTGTGTAGAAACCTCTCCACTTCCAGGATGTCACAGAGATGGACAAGAACTCACAGTCTTGCATAGGTGTTGGGTTGGAACTGGATGATCTTTAAGGTTCCTCCCAACCCAAAGCTTTCTGTGATTCTGCGTCTCCTGTGGACAAGCCACCAGGCTATTAAGAACAGTGAAAATTAGGATTTACCACTTCTTAGCTATGTTAACAACAATTAAATCAAGCAGTCTGTTCTTACATCTCTGAACTACTCCATCAGAATTATATCCTTATTTCACACAGCCTGACTCATCATTGCACTTAATTTCATGTCTTACTAATCAGACATTTAGAAACCTGGTTAATCTTCCTTTATTTCCATAATTTCTGCTTTGTGATAACAAGAGGAAAAGTGGCTAAATATTGTTGAGCAGACCCGTGACAAAGGAAATACAAACTTTGTAATGCCTTTTGCAGACTTCATGTTCTGTCTCCTGCCTTTCCTCCTCCATTCTCAGCATGGAGGAGCCCTCAGAAAAGCAGAAGGATGGGTTCAACTGTTCTAAGTCTGGCAACACATTACCACCCCTTCTATATCAATTTATTAAAATAACACAATATATTTAGTATCTGAATGTACTTTTTAATATGCATATCCTCTCTCATGCACCAAAAAATGCTGCCTTGTACCTGTACTTCACACCACTCCAACAAAATTATGTTTGCAAAGAGAAGGGCATATAAAATTTAACCCTCATTTGACTTAAGATTGGGAGAAATTTTATAGCAAATTATGGAAGACCCTTACAGTAAAATGTTACAATTAAAATACTTATAACTGTGTGACTGATGGAGCCCAGAGCACAGACTCCCAAAATCAATTATAAACACTTCTAAGGGGATTATAGGCAAAGAGGAGACGCCCCTAAGAGATGTTTTTGAGTTCCCATGCCTTCTGAACACAGCCATGATGCAGGGCTCATGATAGAAGATCCCATGCACGGACAGCTGTCTCATGCAGCTCTTGTACCAAGTTAGGTTATGTATTTTCAGTGGTCAAGTTCAAAAACACAGTAGAAAATCAGAGGGGTCTCTGGGAGGGATTTTATGCCTGTTCCAGTCAGAAGATTTGCAATGAACAATTCAGTTCTACTTAATTCCCTTTCTCAGAGTGATTCTGGCAGAGGGGAGCACACAATTGACGGAGAAAATAAATGGAGATTTTAGTACAATCATCCTGCCCCATCCCTGCGAGTGACCAAGGCGGGCTTGGACAGGGTTGGAGCAACCTGGTCTAGTGCAAGGTGTCCCTGCCCAAGGCAGGGGTGGAATGGGATAAGTTTTAATGTTTCTCCCAACCCAAACCATTCCATGCCTGTGATCTTCACTACGAAGAAATAGACTATTACAATACCTCTGTTTCTTCCAGCTATCTGTGATTCCAGCCTTTGCTGGTACTTGGAGAAAATTGTCTCTGGTTTGCCTTAAACACTCAGACTGAAGACAAATCCACCATCTCGTGGGTAGTTGTTTCAGCTGTTTCAGTTGACTCAGTAATTCTTTTCTTTTCGTTTCCCTCAAGAAATGCTCAAGCCCTCTTTTAGGAGAAGCCTAATTATGTTTTAGGATTTTGCATAGCAAAGCATCTATATTGCATAGAGAATTTGCTTTTTTGGAGAACTACATCAAGGTTCACATCTTAGATCACCAATAAGTCACTTGAGTTGACCAGGAATTACCTACAGGTAGGTGACTGGATTTGTAATGAATTTTTCCTTCCTTTGTAAACAGTGTGAACATCCATGGAGTCAAGGTGGGAGTTGTCATCTCTCTCATGTCCTGGGCTCCTTTGCATATACATATTTCCTACAGCACAATGTTTTTTCTGCCTTTTATGGAGGAACTTCAATGCTATGAGGCTGTGGGCAGCAGGCTGTGGTGCCCAGCATATGAAAGCAGAATACATATGGACCAAAACACCACAGCTGCACGTGCAGATGTGGATTAAACCTACAGCAAAACACTCCACTTTTCTAAATGTAAATTGTTTTAAAGCTTTAATTTCTTGAGAGCCTTTCCCTATCCACCTCAGTAGATTTTGTACTGCCACAAGATAATACACATCCTGAACTTAAGAAGAGAAAATCAGAATCTCTCAAATCAGTGATTTTTTTTTTCTTCCACTATTGTTTGCAACAGGGATTTTTGTATCTATTCGTGGATCATCTGACTCTGCCAATACCAGACAGAAATTTCTGTGCTGGAAGAGGAAAGGCCTTATCTCCCCCAGAAACACCTGCCTCCCTGTGAGCACAGCCAGCAGTGGCTTATCCTGGTGCTCACAGATCACTGTGTATTTGACAGGTGGGGTTCCCCTCCTGCAGGCTGAGCTCCCAGCAAAGCGTCATTTGTGGTGATTAATATTGTGAAGTGATATTGTGAATTAGGATTTTCCCTTCCTTCCCCCTCACCCTTCTCCAAGGCTTTCATAAATGACAGTCCTTTCTTCAAACATATCCTCACTGCTCGTGGTCAGGACAAGAATCAGATATGCACTGATATCTCTTGCCTGGGAGGCAAAAATTTAAAAATTGTATTTTAAGGATAGGTGGTTTAATTAATGCTGCAAACTCCTTGGATGATGCTGTTTTCAATATAAGGATAAAGTTTCTTCCAGCTTTCATTTATTTTTGACAAAGACAATACTCCTCTTTGCACCTCCTGCTGTTACCCTGTAGTTCCAGCTGTCCCAGAGTAACCTGCTTTCTCATGTGCCATGCTCTTCAAAAAATAAGCAGAGATGTCCATCCATAGATATATTTCTTTGGAAACTAAAAACAAAAGGTTATTTGCTTCTTTAGGGGCAAAGGCTTTGGAAGCAAAATAATCTGAACCAAGCTTTAGAAGGTTATTTAAAAAAACAAACAAACAATCAAGCAAATCTTGCTGCAGATGGCTGGGAGCAGCACCTCATTTTTCATTATGGGGGGTGGCTGATGACTTTATTTTTCTTGGCTCTGAGAAAGACCAAGCATTCCTTGAGCCATGTAAATATCCAGCTATGCCTCACTCAGTGCAAGATGAGCACACACATTAGTGGCTTTTCATCAGACACATGCTGGCTGCTCTGAGGCTGAAGTTTCAGGGGGATGGGCAGAGGAAGGGGTAACAAAGTTCATGGGAACGTCTCCAGTCCCTTCCATTCCCAAAGCAGTCCCTGCAAAATGTTGTCAGCAAGGTATTTGTGATGCTTCCAGGGCAAAACGTCAGGGGGACCTGGGGAGCTGCTGTCTCATCTGATACCTTGTCACCAAATGTGGCCAGTGTGGTCCACTTCAAAGCAAGATGTCCACTTCTCTGGGCCACCCAGGGAGAAAGTTTATCCCCAGCTCTTGCTGGCTAGGGATGGGTCCAAGGTTTTGGGGATTCTCTTTGGGAGGACACAAGGCCATTCACCTCCATGGTGGCAGTTGTCACAGAAACCACCCCGGGCAGGGCCGGGGAGAGCAGGATGTGACTTTAAATCATTATCTGGTGGAGCGGTTACAAATCAGGCATTGAAAACACATGCTGCACTCCCCAAACCAGAGAGCTGTCATTGTTAAATGATATCACAGCTGGCCAAGAGGAGTTCTCCTCTGGTGGGCAGAAGTGCCTCTCCTGACTGGTTTTGTGGATGCATTCCTCCACCCCGTTGTTCATTGTCCGAGTCAACTTGAGCTGCCTCTCCAGCCTGTGGTGCGAGATCCAGATTCCTCTTCCTTGTACAAAACACAGAAAACAAATGAAGAAAACTAAATTACCAACACCAGAGCTTCTCTAATACTTTGAATATGTAAAAAGATATTATTTTTAAATGGGATAAAAGAATTTTATCTGGTAATTCCAAGTTAATGGTCATTTTTCTTGAAAAGAAGCATCTGGATCCCCTAGGCACCTCTGCAAAAATCAGCCTCTGTTTAAATGTGGTTGTAAAAATCAAATTCAAGTGCTTGGCAGTCCTCTTTTCCTAGAACCCCAAGAAAAATCTTATCTGAGTATGAGGGCAGGAGTCAGAAGGGAGTAACAGCAACTGACTGAACATTTACAGCTAAATTTTGTAAAGCAGGGCAACTTCAATGTTCTACTCAACAACTGTCGGGATACAGTACAAAATATCTCCCTTACAATTTTTTCTAAGCATTAGAAAGTTTAGCCCAACAAAGGAGTTGTTTTGCATAGGTGTCTTTTTAATCTCTTGGCTTTGTGTTCAGGAAGACCTGAGACAAAGACAGCTTTTAGTGTGGATGACAGCGCAAGAGATCCTAATTACCCCTGAGGAAAAGCAATTCTTGTCTTTCCCTGAACAGCTTTTTTGAAAAGAGGAAGAAAATATGTTTAGGCTGAAAAACAGATCTTCAGGCATTTTTTGTTTTTTAAAGATCACTCAAAAAACTTTACATTTTGAGACAAGACACCTCTTTCATTTAGCTCAGAAGATCTTTTCAACTTCCAAACTTACATAATTAGAAAAAAAAGTTTAAAAAAAAAACAAACCAACCGAACAAAAAACCCACCAAAAACCCCAAAGATTTCCTTTTTAAAGCAAAATATGCTTTGACAATTTAAAAAATTTTGCTTAATATATTTCAAAATCTAAAAAAAAATTGTTCTTTTTCTTAGTTAAATTATCAACTGGATTTGCCTACAAGTCCATCCTGTGAAAACCAACTTTTAGCACTTATATGATTACATGGTTCTATTCTCATGAGTAGAAGGACTGGAGATTCCCCATGACAATTCTAAACTGAGATTAAGTCTGGTGATTAATTAACAGCATTCACATTAATTGATCTGGAGCCTCCTTGATGCTGTTGTAGGAAGAGGGAAAGAGCTGACTCACAAACAACCCTTTTTTTTTAATTTCACTCCATGTCCGTGTCAGCAGCTGGATGTCTCCTCTTCAAAACTGGGTGGGTAAAACATAGAGAACTTGTGGGTTGAGATAAAGACAGTTCAATAGTTCAAAAGCCATGCACACAGGCAAAGCAAGACAAGGAATTCATTCCCTGCTTCCCCTTCAGCACCTCCTGGAGAGCAGAGCCCCTTCACCTGTAACAGTGACTTGGGAAGACAAACACCACACTGCCAACATCCACCTTCCTCCCTCTTCCCTCCACTTTCCACTCTGAGCATGATGCCAAATGGTCTGGAGCATCCCTTTGGTCAGTTTTGGTCACCTGTCCTGGCTGTGTCCCTCCAACCTCCCACGCACCCCCAGCCCCTCCCAGGCTGGCCACACGAGGGGCAGAAAAAGGCCTGGGCTCTGGGTGAGCTCAGCAATAACAAAAACATCTCTGAATTATCAACCCCATGTTCAGCACAAGCCCAAACACGGCCCCACAGCAGCCACGGGGAGGAAGAGGAGCTCTACCCAGCCAAAAGCAGCACAAGACCAAAAACAGCTGCAGCAGGTTCCCAACAGCACAAACCTGGCTCTCACTATCCTAGGTTTTACCAGTAAGGATCTATTCCATGAGAAGTTTCACTTAGGTAGTGAAAATTGGTATTTTTCCTTTAAATGAGCAGAAACATAACAATTCCCCAGTATGGCAGACAGGAAAGGAAAATAATGTAGGTGTGTATGTATTCTGCTCTAGGGTCCTCAAAATTACAGTTGTATTGGACCTTCAACGGAGAGGTTTGCAATCATGCCCCAAAAGTTCCTTTATTAATAATTATATTTCAGAATGCCCCCCAATCTGGATTCAGCACTGTTTGAAAGGAAAGATACCACAATCAAGGAAGGGCAACAGCCCAAGAACTTCTGGTTTTAACACTTTTTTTGTCTTTTTCTACAGCAAGTCCTCTTATCTGCCCAAGGAGCCAAAACAATCACATTATGAAGAGGATGGGTGTTAAAAAGACAGGAGGAAAATCTCACCCAAGGGACAGAGAATAGGACACAGACCATAACCAGGAGCAGGAAGCAAAGGAGGAGGACCCATGACTGAAATGGCACCAACAGCAGGAATCATGTAATAGTGTAACATCAATAGTAATAAAATAAAAATCAGGGCTGCATCCCCATTTCCCTTTCCCCACAATATAACTCCTCTTCTGGCTTGGTATTTGAAAGCTGAGTTGCTTTTTTAGTAATCAAGAGAATGGTGAGAACTTAGACAAACCTGTTTGGCAAGAAAGCTGCCTTGAAAAAAATTTAAAACAAAGCAAATTCTCAAGACAGGAGACAAAAAGAGAAACAAGAAGAAGAAGAAGAATAAAAGTCAACTGAGAAATCTCCAAGGGGAGTAAAAAAAAAAAAAAAAAAAGGAAGACTTAATTATGCACTAGTTTCTTTTCCTAGCATGTTTCTTGACTTGGCACAGCTGGAAAATAGAAAGCTTGCTGCCAAAATATCAAATGTCCCTGGTGTGGGCTCAGTGCTCGTAAAGTTATGTGTGTGTCTTTTTCTCCCTTCTCGTCTGATTGCACAGAAAGATGAAATGAAGGACTCAGTGAGATAAATACTGGCAGCTGTCTGGAAGCTCACTGCAGTGGGCAGGGTCCCTTGCAAGGAGCCCAAGGGGCTTTTTCAACTTCCTTTTGGCTGAGGAAGCAGCAATTTTTGAAACCGGGTCTTTCCAGAGGACACTGCTGTCAAGTCCCCAGGTCCACTTGCCATTTTTCAGTGATGAATTGCCATTCTGTGGACATGCTTCTGCTGAGGGATGTGTCACAGAGTTAAAAGCTGTTTTGTTTCATGAAGGAGTGGGCTTCTCTTTGCAGCTTGCAAACAATGAGCTTTCTGTACAGTCAGTCCTATGATAGGACNGGTGTGGGCTCAGTGCTCGTAAAGTTATGTGTGTGTCTTTTTCTCCCTTCTCGTCTGATTGCACAGAAAGATGAAATGAAGGACTCAGTGAGATAAATACTGGCAGCTGTCTGGAAGCTCACTGCAGTGGGCAGGGTCCCTTGCAAGGAGCCCAAGGGGCTTTTTCAACTTCCTTTTGGCTGAGGAAGCAGCAATTTTTGAAACCGGGTCTTTCCAGAGGACACTGCTGTCAAGTCCCCAGGTCCACTTGCCATTTTTCAGTGATGAATTGCCATTCTGTGGACATGCTTCTGCTGAGGGATGTGTCACAGAGTTAAAAGCTGTTTTGTTTCATGAAGGAGTGGGCTTCTCTTTGCAGCTTGCAAACAATGAGCTTTCTGTACAGTCAGTCCTATGATAGGACTGTAAAAGGATATGAAGTTTAGCACAGAAATAGGCCCCAGGCTCTATGGTACAATTCATCCATGAAAATGCTGACCTTTTCCCTTCAAATATCACACAGAATTTATATATTTAAACTGGGATTACACACTATTTTTGAAAGAAGCTGGAGTTCTATGCATGATAAATTTTCCAGATTTCTATTCACTAGGACCAGGAACAGTATTTTTCTGCCCAATCAGTGTATACTTCAAAGACCTCTTCCCCAGATTTCATTTCATTTGGCTTACAATCTTTTGTGACTTCACTTCCTCTTTCACCCATTTACAGCAGGGAATATTTCTGACTGTTGCAGCTAAAAATAAAAATAAGAAATATTGTGATTTATCTTGAGACTTGCAAAGATGGTCATATATCCTTGTGACACTATGACATACAAAAAAATATAGTTTCTAGCTAGTAACAACTAACGTAGCCCAGACCATATCAACATGGGTCTTGGTGTGATGGAACGGTGCAGGGATTTGCATTGATGTAAAGAATGCTGTGATTTTTGTCAGGTAGGTTTCAGAAAGGGGTGGAATGGAATGGAATGGAATGGAATGGAATGGAATGGAATGGAATGGAATGGAATGGAAGCGAAGCGACCCTAAATCTCCTCTTGTTCCACCCCCTGCCACTTTCCACTAGACCACATGGATTATGCTGCTGGGAACAGGAAGGAAATGCCAGCAGGAACCATGGCACTGTAGAGAGGCAGCTTCAGACACGAAAGAGGTATTTTTAATAGGTATATTTTATATATATAGTAATGGCTGGCAGCGCAGCCTGGCAAGGTCACATCACACACTGCTCCAGGCACAAAATGAATCAGGCTTGAGTGAATTGAGAGAATCGTTCAGCACTACCAAAATGCTCTTGGAGTCCCACACAGAGGCTCCTCCCTCCCTCTGCTAACACTTTTATAGCCTTTGGTTCCCACTGGCTTGACAAGTTGTGAGTGCACCGTTGGTAAGCGTTCTAAACCATAGGAAAGGCTGGTCAAAGTGCTTTTGCCCACAATCAACAACTCCTTTGGTAATTACTTCTGTTCTTGAAGTTCTTTACAGAAGGCTTTCCCACCATTATTTGTGACTCCTCTTTATCCTCTATCATGTGATTGTTTTATTGTAGGAATGTAGGTTTACCCCATTATGCATAGTACCTCCCACCAACACTTGGCTTAGGATGATTATTTTGCTCATATTTTCCTTTTATGTTTCTCAGCCATCCCTGGCTTTTTTCCACTTGAGCTGTGGGAACAATGATGGAACTGAAATGTGCAGAAGCTTACTGAAATGGGCAATCTGCTTACAGAATAAGATGGTTTTAAAAAACAGTTTCAAGAGCTTCAATAATCCATTCTTCTAAAACTTCACAATACCACAAATGGGATAGGGCACAAATTGTCTGAAAAAGATGAGTGAAAAGATCTGCTGGATTGCTTTTGGAACCATGCCAGTGGATCAGAGCATCACCTGTTTACATTCTGCAGGAGAACATGGACCAAACACTTTGAAATGTGGAGTTTACCAGTTCTTCATTGCCTCACAAAGAAATTCTCAAGGAATACCATGAGCATAGACAGATAGAACACAGTGAATGTGCTTTAACTGCTGAGTGTGATGCCCTTAGTTTATAACTGAGACAACATTTGCAGGGAAGAGCCAATAAAATAGCTGAGGTAGCCAGTAAACTTACATACCCAAGACCCTTGCCCCTCTTTTCTAAGGGAACTGTTAATATTAACTTTTCGCACAAACCTGCTGCAGATATAAATTCATCTTGGGCAACAAAAGTTCTTGCCAGAAGAAGAGATGGACAAGCTGGGCTAACAGCACAATTTTTTTGTGTCTCCTATCTAGAAAAGTTCATTCAGGTGGAAACTGTCGCACTGAACCCATTAAATGCACTGGAGTCTTCCCTAAATGCACTTTCTGCTTCCTCTGAAATATATCAGAAGAAGCAAGAGGCACTTTGAAAGGAAAATAAATACTCTGTTCCTCTCACTTTGAATTTTTCCCCCTCCACTTTCAGAAGCCCTGTATCTCCGGCATAAAAAAGACACAGCACATGCCCACCTGTGACTTTGCTCATTCAGCAGAATTATCCAGGCTTAAAATGTAAGACATGTTGAAAACTTTACAAGCTGAGAACACTGCAGACACTGAGCTTGGGACTTTCCTACTGTGAAGGTATTTCCAAAAGACGAGATTAAAGATTCAGGGAGTTCTAATCTGATACTATTAAAAAAAAAAACAAAAACAAAAACAAGACAAAACAAAAAAATCACGGTAAAAACCAAAACCCCACAACCAAACAAAAAATAAACTGCAGGGAGAGGAGTTGTCCAACACTAAATGAAGTCAGTATCGATGTGTCTAAATGTGTGATACCAGCAGTGACATACAACAGCCTTTGCTTCTGCCCAAATACACCACGGAGAGACAAAAATAATAATAATAATAATAACAACAACAACAATAATAATAATTTTGTTATTTCATGGACTCCAATTAGTAATGGAGGGGCCTGCAAAGAATGCCAGAGAAGAGACAAAGGGACTTGGGCTGTCACAGGGGCCCCATCCTTGGGTTTTGTTTGGGTTTGAGTCCTTGGTAGGAGCCTTTAAACTGTGTGATGATGGATGAAGAAATTTCCTGGCTCACGAAAAAGGGTGGTGAGGTCTCAAGTTCCCAGGCAAGAACCATCTCTCACTGTGAGTGAAACCTTGGTGCCATTGAAGCAAAATGATTTCTGGTGATGCCTTAGGATTGCAGCTCTTATATTTTTCATATATTTGTAATCCTGCTGTTCTTTAGTGTATAACTCTAAACTCCATATATAGTGTCACCTACTGCTTCCCCATTTTGGTCAGACGAAATTCCCTTCTAGGCCTGGGATTCAAGGACCCCTCATTGTCTCAGGCCCTGAGAAATGTAAACAAAAGTGAGTTGGGGGGAGCAAACTTGGGGTAAATGACTTCATTACCTGAAGCTGTAATTGGAATATTAACCCCCAATATGCAAATGGACCAAACTTATAAAAGTGTGAAAACCTGTGACCATTGTCCATTTTTTGGTGTTGTCCCTGGGGGAGGGCTCTGTCTGCCTGAAATGTACCTGAAGGCCCTTCAATAAATATGAACACTTTTTATTCCCTTAATTTTTTCTGGCCTCTGTTTTCAGGCAATCCCAAAAAGGCATCAGTGACACTGGATTTAATGGGCCAAAACTCATCCCAAGGGGCTTCCATGGTTCCAAGCACAGTTGTGTTCTCACCTCAGGTAAGCCCTGCAGTAAGGGAATCAACAAAACTCAGCCATTTTGCCTGATATGTCTCCCAGTCCTGTGTTCAAGGCTTAAATGCTTAAAATTCAAAAATTGAATCACTGCAAAAGCAGTGAAATGTTAAAAATTTAGGGAGGATTTCTTCTGATTTTCTGTACGTAAAATTTTGAGAAGCAGAGGTACTTCTAGGCACAATCCTAGAACACTGCAAAAATAGCTAAGAATTAAAAGATGCTACAGTTTGATTATGGTAAAGATGATTATTGTTGTTCTGCCTAGGGACAACAACACACCAAAGAGCCAAACCTTGGGAATAATATTACCCATGGCAGAATGTGTAGAAGGGAAGGTTTGTATTTGCTTTTGTTAATGAAAAAAACTAAAGGTACCTAATTTTTTGCAGCAGAAGGTATCCTCCTGCTGCAAAACATTTTAAAGTGTTTTTTCATTTCCTCCAAAACTTAAATTATAAGTTGTGATTCAATATTTAAAATGACACTCAAATCCCTTTTAATTTCTACACACATTTTTGACTTAAAATTATGACAAAAATTATTAATGCTTCCTTGCAATAGGTCATTACAAATAAAGCTTAATTTTTTATTAAAAAAAGATTTTGAACTCTGAAAACAGTATTGCAGAGTGCAGGCAGGTGTCTCCAGCACACTAAGGTTTTTGTATTAATATTAACTTCCTTTCAACAGTGAAAGCGTGCCTTGGGAAGATTAAATATGAATTTTCTCCAAGCTAATTGCATTTCTGCTCCTCTCTGATGTCACCACAGAGAGGTCTGGGGCACTGCTGTGGTGTTAAGTAGGAAGTGTGCAAATTGTGTTGATATTGACCTAGTTGTGGGTAGAAAAGGTTCCAGTTAATTGCAGTTCTTATCTAATTCACTCCCCTGCTGATTTTCAATTGTTTTTCGGAGCATACCTTTCCCAAAGTGCAGTGTCCCCAGCTAGGTCCATGGGATGGTGATTTTACCCCATGAACAGGCTCCACCTTGAGCAGGAAGTCTCCTTGTGCTCCCCTCCTGCCTGATGAGCCCCAGTGTGCTCAGAGAAAGGACAAACAGCACAAATCTGTCCAAAAACCTTCAGGCACGCTTCCCTCTTGAGCAATTCTCCTGTGTGACATCTCAGCTGGGATTAGACCTTGCTGTGGGGTTCCCTTCTCTGTGTATTTTACCAAGGGCGAGTAATTTTATATTTTTTTTAATGTCAACGCCGTCACTTTCCAGAGCAGCTCCTGAATCAATCAACATTTCACCAGTGTTGGGGGATAGGAAAAATCAGCTGCTCTGCCCTGGCTTTGAATTAACTCCTACCCTGGGAGTCTCTTGCTTCCCCCAGGGAATTGCCCTTATAAATACAGAGAACTTTTAAAATATTTATACAGGATTAGATTCCATTTGCCCAGCATGCCAAAATCGTCCAGTCACATAGTTAGTGCTTGTTTCTAAGAACAAGGATCAAACTTACAACTAAAAGCAGGAACATTACCTGCTTTTCCTACATGGAAAAGCACAAAAACAGGAATGGGCTGTGTAGCATGGATGTTATGTAAGTACAGGTTTTAAGGGATGGGATTGAAAGGCCTCTAGAATGACTTGAAGATTAGTTTTTGGTTCAAACACATAACCTTGACTTCATTAATAGAGAAATTAGGCTCTCTACAGGAAAATGGGTTACTGTGAGTGTAATTCACATGTCATTTGTGCACATTGTTTTTAATTTCATGGATTAGAGCTGTTTCCCCATTCCGAAGAAATTTTCATTCAGATTGACCAAACCAAAAAAAAACCAAACCCACAAACAAACAAACCAAACAAGAAAACCACAGGAAATTAAATAACTGTACACTGACTAAAGCCCACCAGAGTTTTTCACCACAACCCCATTCATGCTTTTATTCCCTCATTGCTCTTACACCTCCTTCCTGCAAGAGGAAGAATATTGGATCAGTTTTCTAAAAGCGCAAAACCTGGGATTTAGGGAACCCTTGGTATGCAGTTAACTGGACAGTATTTGGAAAACTAACCTGTAGGAGCAAATGTTAAAATAGAAGTTTAAAATGTCAAACATGGGTGTAAAATGCAGGTAACAATTTATATTGCATTGCTATACATCATTTATAGGGTATATAAATTATACTATGATATATATGATGTATTTATGCTGAATGTTATCTACCATTCTATACAAGATTATACATTAAAAATTACATGTAAAAATTAATATCAAAATATAGTAGCTGTAAATATTGCATATGCTATATAAATGCATGGTATTATGCTGTTAGGTCAGTTGTATATTACTAATTAAGATGCAATAAATAGTATGTAAAATGCAATGTATAATATAAAAATGCATGTATTGTACTAATTGGAGTCCCATATATGATACTGTATGTTATACAATATGCAATATAGTTATGTATTATATATATTATATTGTAGATAATGTATTAAGTATTATTTATTATTAATTTTACATGATACATTATGTATTATATAAGATATATTACTGCTATACATTTTATTATATTTAATATATAATGTATAATAATATATAATTTATAATAATAGGCTGGTTTAATATAGCACAGTGGTCATAAATTCTCTAATGATCCATGGAACAAGTGCTGTACTAAAAAGAGTCTAAGTTGCAATTCAGTAGCACATGGATGAAGTGAAACCTCATAAAGATGGCAAGTTCATGCTGAAATGTTTTGCTGAAACTTGTTATTTACAGGGAATAATGCCTTTACATTTGAGTGTGGGGTTCTGCAGAAGAATTTCAGAAGGGCTGGACAGTAACACTAGGAGGCACCACCATCTACCCTGTAAAATCTCACAGATTAACTGTGTTCATACAGGATTTCAAGACAATATGGTATGAATTCCTGAATAGCCAGGAGGCAGCTGGCTTACAAAAAACCTCTTTGGTGCTCCATGGAGCTGTGCAAGACAGGAAACAATGGCACACTGATCATGTTCAGTTCTTTAATTCATCCTCAGTCGGGAGTCTGGCAGGAACTGAGTGAGTGAGGGTCCTGCTCTTGGCCTTTGAGGCTGGGTTCAGACAATCACAGAGCTATTTTAGGTTGGAAAAGCCCTCTGAGATCACCAGGTCCAACCACTCCCCCAGCACTGACCCATGTCCCCAAGTGCCACACCCACACAATTTTTGAACTCTTCCAGGGACAGTGATTGCATCACTTCCTGAGGCAGCCCATTTCAATGTTTCACAGCCCTTTCACCTTTCCTGATGTCCACCTTGAGCCTCCTCTGGCCCAGCCTGCGGCCGTTCCCTCTCCTCCTGTCCCTGTTCCCTGGCCGCCGCGCCCGACCCCCCCGGCTGTCCCCGCCTGTCAGGGAGTTGTGCAGAGCCACAAGGTCCCTCCTGAGCCTCCTTTTCTCCAGGCTGAGCCCCTTTCCCAGCTCCCTCAGCTGCTCCTGGGGCCCCAGGCCCTTCCCCAGCTCCATTCCCTTTTCTGGACACGCTCCAGCCCCTCAAAAGCCATGGGGATCCATCCACCATCTCCAACAGACTGTTTTTCATCTGCTGCTGTGCTCTCACTTCTATCTCCAACACCTTGTGGAGCACACTCAGCAGGTAACTGCTGGGAGGAGGCAAATTTTACAAGGAAAAGTGGATTTTTTTATGCTTTTGATCTCTCCTTAGCAAGAAAACCTTCTTCTGTGCTCTAACCATCTCTCTGATGGCACACCTCAGCTTGGGTTAGCCACCAGGTCAGCATGTCGTGGTGTAAAGCCTTGCTATGATGCACTGAGAAACCAGCACCAGAACAAACCCACTCCCCACAAACCAGTATCAAACCTCCTCCAGTTCCCCTGACACGATGTCAAGAGAAGACAGAAAGCTTCAGAAAACCCCGTCCAGGATGTTTGTTCAGTCAGGGCGCAATCTGAAGGTGTTAAGGGAGGTTTTATTTGGTAGGTGCTCAGCTAAATTCCTGTTTATCCAGGGAACTCAGGATTTGTTCTACTCACAAAGAAAAGTCTCAAGAAAAAATTAAAATAGGAGTAGACTGATAATTCATCTCATTTTGCCCATCACTGCTGTGTCAGAAAAGACAGTGCAGCGCAATGTACTCTTCAAATTATGTGTCCCTGGTAGCCCTATGAAAATTTGTTAATTCTGTTTTCTATCCAGGACAATTATTCCAGTTTTGTATTAGAAGGTAAAAAAGGAAATGATAGCCTAGATAGGCTGAGCAGCAGTGGGAAAATCTGGGAAGGGCATCATAAGAAACCAGAAAATACACCTTGAACATATAATCTTAATGCAGATCACTTTGATCAAGGATCAAACAATTTCAATAATTTGTGTAATACCAGGGACAAAGTTGGCCTCAAAATGCTGGAATAAACTCTTAAAGACATTTTCAAGCTGGACAGAGTGGTAAAAAACACACTGTAAAGAAAGTAAAGAAAGAAATGTATCTTGACTAAGGAGTGGATAAAAACATATCTCCTTCACAGTTAGGATATGTTTTTTTAAAAGTACACAATGTATATTAATTCCCAGGCCTAAGGTTTCCTTGACAATTTGGGATGACTGATTAATCTGAATAGAAAATGACATGGGGTGAAAATGAAATGCAAGAGAGAGAACAAAAAGAAAATCCCATATATGCACTTCCATTCCAACTCTGGCTCCTGTGTGAACTGCTGCAGGGGTAATTTATTCACACCAGTATTTTTTTCTCAGCCAGTGGCTCCGTGCCACCAGGCCAGGCTGCTTCCCCCCTGCTCAGCTCAGAGCCATGGTACCTGATTGTGTGAGGAGGAAAGGGATCACATCTCAGCACCAGGAGTGGCCCAGGATGGGTGTCTGCAGTTTGGGTTCTGCAGAACTGAGAGACTGGGAGTGATTTCCTGCAGGGCAGGGGTTGGAGGGGTCAGCTCAACATCTCAACACACTGAACCACAGAATCAGATTATAGAAGGGTTTGGGTTGGAAGGGACCTCAAAGCCCATCCATTCCACCCCCTGCCATAGGCAGGGACATCTTCCACTATCCCAGGCTGCTCCAAGCCCCAATGTCCAGCCTGACCTTGGACACTTCCAGGGATCCAGGGGCAGCCACAGCTTCTCTGGACACCCTGTGCCAGGGCTCCCCACCCTCCCAGGGAACAATTCCTTCCCAATATCCCATCCATCCCTGCCCTCTGGCACTGGGAAGCCATTCCCTGTGTCCTGTCCCTCCAGCCCTTGTCAATTGTCTCTCTCCATCTTTCCTGCAGCTCCTTCAGGCACTGCAAGGCCACACTGAGGTCACCCTAATCCTTCTCTTTTCCTCATTCTGCCCCAATGCATGGGCAAGGCAGAAGCAAACACAACTTTGCAATTAGGAATGCTTGCAGAATTGGGACATTATTAGCAAAATAGAATAAAATAAAATTTTAAACAGTCAATTGCCTTTTCTACAAGCTTGTTAACCACGGTTCAGAACAGGTCCAAGGAGGGTGAAGAAGGAGGATGGAGGAGCACAGGCTCTTAGCATCCCCTTGGATGGAGAGGGAAGAGCAAACCCCCCACAGGAGCTGCACCGACCTGCAACCTACGTCTGCTTCCTTGCAGAGCCACTTGTCATTGTGCTCTGGAATAAAATGCCCCAATAAGAGCAAAATAATCCTCGTGAAGCGGTTTGATTCCCCTTAAAGGCTTTTAGTAAGAAGCTAAGCTTTCATTCTGGTTCCAGCTGTATTTTGGAGTGGAATTGTGCACTTGAGTCCTTTTATTGCTGGTTGGAGGGGAGTTGGGGTGGGGAGTAACTCAAGTCTAGCCTGCCCTCTAGTGCTGTCTGGATCCAGCTTCAGGAGGGAAAACGTCAGAAATCCTGGAACCAGATGGTTCAGGATGCTGTGGGCAGAGTGTTTGGACATGTTTGGATGCTGTACCTGCAGCAGTCTGCCACATATGCCCCAATCAATGCCTTGCCAAGCCATTTCATTCTTTAAATACAATTTAAATTTACCTGGAATGGTAGAAAGGCAGCCTGTAAATACAGGTTCATGATTAGGAGGAACTGGCCTCTCCTTTTTTATTAAGTCACTGTTTTTCAAGTCAGCTCTCTACAGAAATCCCAGATTTGGCCACTTCTGGCATAATACAAACAGGTAATTTTTCCCCTCCTGCCCTTATGTAAAGGATGCCTAAGCATTTCTGCACATCTCACACAAAATACGACAGTGCTAAAAATCTTACGTGTAATTCATCTGGAACACGTACCAATGTAAAGAGAATTTTGATTTACAATATCTCAAGGTTTCAGTGCCAAGGCTGTGGGTGTAGCAGCACACAGACCTGCAGATATGACAGTAAGAAGAGTGATAATGAAAGCAGATAGCTGGAGGAGCGAATTTCTGTACCAGCAGACACAAACACACACATTCCTAAATTAATCAGTAAAATTTTCAGGTGGGCAGCTCAGGTGGGAAATGCTTCTCTCCAAAAACCAGGCCCTGGTTTGTGAAAGCGTTTACAATGAGTTATGCAGATTTTTGGTTTTATTTTTTCCTTATCAACATACTATAGGAAATAATTTAAATAAATATATTGTTGCCAATTTCTTCTCAGTATAATGAAAAATGTTACTTTCAGTAAACAAATGAATTCTGTGATCAGTTCATAGGTGGTTTCACTAGTGTTTTCATTATTTTCATATAATATTTAATATAAAGCCATATATATGTATATAGGCATCAAATCCTTTTGAAAATATAAAATGGATCCACCACAAATAATTTGAACTAAACCCAACCTCAATGTTTGATTTTTTAAGTAGGTTTTTGGACCATCTAAAGAAGGACAGATTGTTTCCAGTTTTTGCCAGGCAAGCAAACTAGCACATGTAGTCACTCATTCGGGGGACTCTGACTGCTCCAGATCCTCTGCTCCTGTTTCAAGATCCATGACAACTATTTCTCCCATTTTACCAGCCAGACGAGTGAAACCCACACCAAAAACCTCCATCTGACCTTGTTTTCGTTGAAGAAATTAAATAGTTTAAAAGGGGACTGATTGATTTCGGTCTGTCCCCCGTGCCCATGGCAGATGGTGGCCTTTGGGCAACGACCTGAGCCAGGGGTCTCAGGCACAGCCCCTCTCCCACCAGGACCCTGTGACCCCAGACCACCCTCAGTGTCCCAGCACTGTACCCTTGGCAGGTCCCAGGCTGCTCCCACCTGTGCAAATCAGCTCCTACAGACCCTAAAATATCTTTTGGGGCAGGCAAAGTTGGGGTAGGCATTTTTTTTGCAGACTCATTTTGACTGGAGTGGGTTTAGGAGTCTTCATAGCTGCAAGTTTCAGGGGAGGGAGGAGAACAGCTCCAGTAGTGCAGCAGAGCAGCCTTCACTCAGCACAGCCCTCAATCCATCACTCAAAACAAACAAACAAACAAACAAACAAAAACAAACAAAAAAACCCCCCTCTAACCCCTCGACCTGAACTTTCTCCCTCATCCAAGGGGAGAAATATATGTTCACCTTCCTAGATTTGGGGAAATGGATCTCAGCTTGCCATACTGCATTTGCACAGGAATCTTGTCCTTCTGCCAGGGCAAGACAAGCAGAGAAACACCAGGATGAGGGAGCTCTTTGCTGCCCTGTGTGCAAGAGCTGTGGGAATTGATTCATCATATTTTTCATAAAGGACAGCGAGCCAGACAAATGAGCCTTCAGAAGATGGGATGTAGATTTCCTGAGTGCTTCGGTTGTTACCGCTCTTCCATAGGAAACAATCATTTCCCAGTAACTTTTCCATGTGCAGCAGCCAAGGTACAGGGCTTGAGACAGAACATGTACTAGACACAATATGTAATTTGGTGTTCTCACCGTGTCTGAGCAGCAAAAGAATGATGTTTTTCATCATCCGTCCTGTAAAACATTTCCTTGAGTGTGAGGAACAGTCAGAGTTTGGTCCCTTTTGGGGAAGGATTATACAAACATGGCAAATATACATAAGAGCAAACTTAATTCCCTCAGAACTGGCACTCACAGCCCATTAATTCCTATTCTTCTTTTCCCTCAGGTGTTTCTCTGCCCCATGTTTTTACTTTCATCTTCACAGAAACAGCTATCATCTTAATTTCAAAGCATACACACCCACACATGTCAATGAGCTTCTGAACTCTGGAGGTATGAAGGCACTTGCAGGACATCAGCATCTTCCTAATGCTGAAAGTCCCAAATGGCTGAAATTCCCAAATGGTTGGAAATCTAATCAGCCAGTAGAACAAGTTGATTCCAGCTATCACTTACCATTAATTCTCAGAAAAATAAGACAAAAATGATAATTTCCCCCATGCCAATGGTAGTCATCTAAAGATCATTGATTTAGGACCTCAGAGCACTGGCTGGAGCTCCACGAGATTTCTAAAAAGAGTGGGGATTTGTTTGCTGTAGCCTTGGACAGACATAGCTTCTTGTACACAGGTTTTTGAGGGTCAGCAACGTACCCTTCCTTTAATGCAAAATGTGGTTTTGACCTTAGCATAAAATTTGGGAGCTGAGTCTTTAATCCTAAAACTGATGATAACTTTGAAAGCACTGACAAAACACTCTTTTTCTGCCTTCTTGCAGTTCCCACATCCCATAGAGAGTGTTGAGGCCACTGACATGAGAGGTACTCTGGAAAATTTTCAGAGTGTGTTGCTGACTTGTTCTCTCGTCCTGAAAGTGAGTAAAACAGATCTCTGTGCTTCCTTGTCACCATCCTTCTACGCCTCCTTTCCAGCAGGCATTTTCAAAGCGGGCTTTCCTACTTTTCTGCCTATTTGTTTTCTTGAATCTTAGATCATTATTTGCATTCTCTTGATTTCCTCAGGCGACAGACAGATCTGAAGTCAGATTTTAAACAGTGGAGAATAACATCAAGATCAAATTCCACATCTATGTTGCATGTTGTGTTGAAATAACCATGGGCTAATAGGAGCCTTACAAATGAACTAATGAAAATCAGCCAAAAGACAGAAGAGATGAGGGAAAATGAATCTATTAGCATTATCTGGAAACTTAATCTTGAATTTTGGCTGCCCTTTTGTCAGGTTAATATAATCAGATAAGGCTGTGAAAATACAGATAGTAATTAGCATCTTTAACTTGGAATAAATGAACAAGTAATCCAATACTGGAAATATATTCAATTTTGTCTCTATTTGTGCAGAATATAACTAAAGATTAACTATCTCCAAGGTTTCCCAGTTGCAGCTGAGAGCTATGTGTAATAATGGGAAGACTGTGGCATTTTATTTCTCAGAAAACAGTTATGTGATTTCTCCTGTGCTGAGGTACGGTGGTATTTCACGTATAAGGAGTCCCTGTCTGATAGATCACAGAGCAGAGCTGGCTGCAAAATTCCTTTATACTTTGAGTAAATCTCCATCATGGCAACTAGTGCCACAGTACTCATTTTTACATTCTTTGGGAAAAGAGGGGAGCTTCACAATGAGAATATTACATTTATATTTTTTATTTATTTATTTATTTATTTATTTATTTCCTGCACTACAAATCCTTACTTGCAGCTCAGGGAACTTTGTGCCCCTCTTGAAGATCTCTCATTCCCATTAATTCCACTGGCATCTCCATGCTGGCTCCTTGCAGATATTCTCTGCTCTGATTTGTCTTCTTTTGCTTAATTGGCATACCTAAAATGTTTTGTCTCCTCTCAGGCCACCTCTTTGGTACCTCCTTGTGAAATGCCAGTTCCCACCTCCAAGGTACTGGAACAAAGCTCTGTCTCCTCCCTCAGCCCTCCTTCTTGTCTGGAATCACCTGGTCACCTCTGACTTTCAGGCCCATGGCTGGGATCTAGTCAGGCATCCTTCTAAATCCCTTTTTGCTTGTCATTTCTGGCAAAGCAATCCTCTGTTAATCTAAACTTGTTTCTTCTCACTCCTGGGAATGGCGGCATGATATTTTCCTGGCATGTGAGACTTCTTTGGTCCTGCCTCCCTGTCAGACACGTCCATGCTGACCTGCAGGAACCATTCCTGATCCCATGCCTTTCCCATCCTTTACAAGATGATTTTCCCTCTCTCCTGCCACAAGATTCATTATTTTAAGCTGGCTGGGGGCATTGACTTTCTTCTCCTTCTTGTCCACATGTGTAGCTGAAGACCCTTCCACTCATGTCTGACTGTTACATGACAGTAAAAGCTGTTAACGCCTCAGCTGAGGTTCTAAGTAACACCTACATTTAATTATTGTGCACAGACAACAAAAGAGACTTTTTCAGCTATCAGTGACAAAATAGAGTGACATCTTAATTTATGAATCTCTTGTTTGGGGCTCCTTGTCCTCAGATCCTCTTTGTGAATTTAAAGGTAAAAAGAAAACATTTGTTTAAGCAATTCAAAAGGAGGTTTCCTGGTTTTTCAGCAAACACGACTTCAAAATCAGAACCCAGTATCAGGTTTGGCTCTGCTCCACTGTGCTTCCCTGACAGAACAGTCAAAGAGCTGGGGGAAGACGGGGGAATTTTACTGTAGTTTTGGAATGTTTATTTTTAGGTAAATCTCTTCATTCAGCAGAAAGCACAGGAGTAGAAAGCTCACATCCAGAAAAGAACTCAGATCTAGAAGAACTGTACATCTTGTTCTGCTTAATTCCTCTCTGACCTTAAAGTTCCCAGCTTCATCTGTACCTGAAAGAAAAGCACTGCACATGTGGAGGTGTGATCCACAGAGAAAAACCAAGAGGATATTATGAGATGCTAAAATCAAACTGCAAACCTAGAAAGCCCAGGTCTGATAACCAGGGCCTGGACAGTCAGGATCCTAAAGCTGCAGCGTGACCAGCTCCTCTGCCCCTCTGAGGAATGCTCACAGCCATCACACCTCATTTATCCACCCAGCGCCTGGCAGATCAAGCAGATGTGATAAAAGGGGAGGCTGCACAGCAGCAGATGGTAGGCATGGAGCTGACAGATCTCTGGTGGGCAAAAAGCAGCATGCACAGCCCAGCAGCTCCAGCAGACACCCTGGCACCTGCAAGAGGCTCTGATGCCTGGCAGGAGTCAGAGACCCCAGTACAGGATGGGGGTGGGGGGGCCTGGTGATGCCTTAGGATTTTAGCTTTAGTATTTTTCGAATCCTGTACTGCTTCAGTGTATAACTCTAAACTCCATACAGAGTGTCAGTTACTGTCTTCACATTTTGGTCAGACAAAAAAATCCCTCTGGGCCTCAAACTTAAGGACACCTCACTGTCTCAGGGCCCAAAAAGTATAAACAAAAGTGAATGGGGGGAGGGGGGGAAACTGGGGGTGAATTTCTTCATTACCTGAAGCTGTAATTGGAGGATTAACCCCTGATATGTAAATGGACCAAACTTACAATTGTGTGAAAAACTCATGACCATCGTCCATCTTGGGTGTAGCCCCTGGGTGGGGCTTCATTTGCCCTAAATGTACCTGAAGGTCCTTCATTAATATATCTGCTTTTGTTCTCTTAATTCTGTCTAGCCTCTGTTTTTAGGTAAGTCCAAAAAAGGCATCACAGGCCCCACCTGCCCTGGCACAGGAGCAATGCCACCCTGCCCAAGCCAGCTCTGGGCAGCCCATAACACTCCCAGCACATGCCCGTTTGTTCCCTGGTGTCACCGTCTGAGCTCTCCAGACCACAGACATCTCATTGTACCTCCCAAGTGCATGTTTGGTGCAACCTTATGCACACAGGCTGCTCTGACTCCCTCTGGCTTGAGCTGGTGCTGAACCAATGAGCTGATCAAGGAGGTTTTGTAGAAATAAATTTTTCTGCTGCAAGGAAAGATAGTGAAAATCTGCAATTGTAGCTCTGTTAATGGGAAAAAAAATCTATTTTATTTGTTTATTCCCCCTGGACAAGGCTCATTTGTTTCAACAACTTCACATTTTCATATTCACACAATAGAATCAGAGAATCATGTTGGAAAATACCTTTAGGATCCCTGAGTCCAACCATTAACTTAAGCAGGTGTCCCTTAAGCAGCTAAACCCTTTTCAGACAGCATAAAAAGGTGACGAGAAAACAAACAACATACAGTGCTAGGGTTTTAATATACCTACCTATTGAAATCAAAACTTGAGTTAAAAACCTCAAGTGTAATAATTAAACTGTGGTATAAGTTGCAAGTAGATTTTTAGTGTTTGTGTCATCTAAGGAGCTGAGCAACCAGGGGTTGCAAGTGGGGCACAACTGAGTCTCACAAACATGATTTTGTGTGGATACAAGGGGAAATTTTGCTGTGTCCTTAGCTCCAGTATCCAAAACCCTCTTCCAGAAAACATCAGCCAACTTCAAAGCAAAGATGGTTTTGATACGGTTTTCCCACAGCCCTGCTGGACAAAATAAAACTCAGGAAGCAATTCCTCTGAAGATTCCAGGGACTTGCAAACGAAAAACTCTTTGGATGTACTCACAAAGCCTTCTTGTATCACAAGGCAAAGGAAGTTGGTCGATGCGAAACACAGAGAGCATTTTCTCATAGCCCCCTCTAAAACAGATGAAAAGCATAAGTAGATTAACACCTGTGCATCTCTTTCCAAAGGGGAGCAGTTATGTGAAGGTGACATTAAAACCAGTGAAGGGTTCAGCGTTACATTCAAGTTTCCAGAAGTGACTGCTGGAAGACAGGAAACAATAATGTTTTAAAGAGGTCTATGAAAGGGTCATTGTGCTGGTGTTTCTCCACATTAAATCACACATTTGTCAGGGCGTCTGTAGACCACAAACCACCCTAAACTGTCTTAGAGTTGCAACCTGGAGTCCGTATGGTAAAAATTCAGGTCCCCAGGAGCCCACTTCACAGGATACCTTTCTTTGTTAAAACAAATATAGTATTACATATTTTTCCTTCTCGAAACAAAAGCGATTGTTGTCTCCACAAGACCTCAGGCTCCAAGAGGTAAACGACAGCAGCCTGCTTGTAAGAGCCCTTCACTACAGCAAAGCATGCATCCATTCAGCTGCAGAGTTCAGGGTGTTTTCAGCGTGGGCCTTCAATGGTCCACAGTCAATTTTGATTCAAAATTCTTGTACACGTCTTAACGCATGAAAGTGTTGGTTTGTTTTTCTCCTAGGGGAAACTGAGTGCTGAAAACCCAACCTGCTTAAAATAATGAATTGGAAGTAAAAGTAATCATTGAATGGCCAAGATATTCAATGAATTGATTTTCTGTACAGCAGATCAGGGTACAGTGCCTTATTATTTGCTTGCCTGTACGCTCATAGGCAAGAAAAAGGAAAAGAATCATCTCTCCTCAAGTCCAGTGGCTTGGCACTGAAATTGCAGGCATGAAATAAAGTGCAAGTAGCTGTATTCTTTCCCAAAGGCATCACTGTACTCCCCATGCCTTAAAGACAGATGTGAATGAGCCATGCAGACCCAACCCCTTTCTGTCTACTCCCCTTAAAACACCTTCTGGTTTACTGACCACATTTAGACCCTTTGGCAGTCTATAAAAAGTGCTACATGATCTTAGCTGCACTAAAACCAGTCAGAGTTATACCCTATTTCACACTTATGGTGAAAAAAACCTCATTTCCTATGGAGGGATTGTCAAAGGTGCCTGAGGGCTGGATCTACAAAGCGATTTTAAGATCCTAAGCCAAATTTCCAAGCACAGCTGGCATCTACAAAGGGACTGGATTCACAAAGAGGATTTAGGTTAAGCTTTTCAGCAGCTCACTCCTACCAGGACCCGTGGAGTTGTATCTGGGGCCCTCATGGAGCAGAGGAGAAGCTCCACAATGAGGAAAAACCCCTGAATGAGCTCAAGATGAGAAGAGATCACAGCATCATCCTTTTTCTAATGCCTTGAGCATTACAGACCAGCAAGCCCAGGGGTGTTGACAAACGCGTGACAGAGCCCTGTGCCACATGGCAAAGGCTGCCACAAAGATACAGACAATTCCCCCATGGGAACAATGGCAGGGAAAAACAGAAAATACATTTTAATCTGTGGTTTTCAACAGAGATGCCAAAAGAAGAATTCCACACTCTTTCAAAAGTGAAAGGCTCTTCAGAGCTGATGTCACTGGAACTAAGCACTCAAACTTCCAGCTGATGGAACCCTCCCAGTGCAGGTTATGTTTATCAATACCTCCAAATTAATCTGTTTCATGGTCAGCTAACAATCTTTCCAAACCTTATGAACTAGATTTAAAAATTGCCAAGATAAAACTAAACAGGCCGTATGGAAAGGAAGTATTTATTTCTGTGCATTAATGAGAAGGATAAAGAAAAGAGAAAATTTACTTAGCTCAACAGGATTTAACAATTAAATGCAAATAACATGCAACACTTACTCTCTTAACATCTGCCAGGAATTATCTGTTTTAAAAAGACTTAGCATAGCTCAACAGAGTTAATTGTCCCACAGAGGAACCATTGTGAAAAAACAGGTTCCATTTGCTAAAGTTCCTCCTAAAATCTATCAGAATTTTACTGGAGGCTCTTGACTTCAAAATTCGGTCACTTCAGGATGGGATTCCTCAGCAAAGTGGGGATCCCAAGTACAGCCAGATGCCACAGCTTGCCTCAGACCCATATCCCCCTGCAATCCCACTGTCCCCTGGGAACACCAGAGAGGGATTTATCTCCCTAACTTCAGTCATGAGAGGAAACAAAACCTTAAAGCACCTTTTTTGCCTTCCTTAACTATGGAGGATATATAATGTACTTAGACCAGACACATGAGTCCCTAATAAAGCAATGAAAAGCTGAAGTGTCTGGTGTCCTGGAGCCTTCCAGGATAATTAACTATACATCTAGATGGTGACAGGTTGAATAACCCTCTCCATAGAATTTAGTTTACACCTGGTGTGGAGGGGGAGTCTGGGCCAAGAGGCAAAACTCTGAAAGAAGATTTTGGCTGAGGTAAGATGAACTAAATTATGAGCCCACTGCTGCGTGAGAGTGTGCAAAGAGGAGCTGAAAGAAAGAGGAGCAAGGATGCAAGAAACAATGCCAGAGTAGAATACTCAGGGTTAGCATGGCTGTGTTGGGTGGCCTGGACAGATACAAAAGATGCTTTTTGGAAACATGAGCAATGTTCACAATCTCAGTGCCCTGTTGGGGCAGAACAGAACCAGATGGCATCCCACAACAGGTACCCAAAATGCTCCAGGTTTGATATGAAACAGGATTGTGGAAAGGCACAGATTTTCGTCCGAATGGTTACATTTCACACTTTAATCTGCAGACACTGTAAAAACAAGAGATCGGGTTTTATTCAAATCTGCTGAGTAAGTCTTATTCCAAGGCATTTCCAAGAGCCACTGAGCAATATCTTAGAGAAGGGTTATTACTTTTATGTGGCTTAAAGCCACAAAGAGTGGGGAGTGTAAGAGCTTCTCAGATAGGCTTCCTTTCCCCCAAGGGATGAGTAATCAGGGTTCACATGACACCAAATTTAAAGGGTCATGAATTCAAGGTGCCAGATTACAATTGCACTGAAAACACACAGCTGTTTTCACCCAAAACCTAGCTTATGATTTTTTGCCTGTTTTCCCAGACCTGCCATTGACTGGAAGTGACTCTAAAAGAACAGTGCTGCTCTGAGGCAAACCAACCATGTAGCTGAGAAAGTTCTCCTATCTGATCATCTGAGGGGTTTTTATCAGTCAGCCAGAAAGATGTCAGCCCTGCAGGGGATAAAATGCTTGCATTAATTTCTTTCATGCTTTGTCCTTTGTTGCATCAGGAAATGGGAGCAGCAATCAGGTCTGTGTTGGTGGATGGGCAATTCAGCTCATGTCGCATCTTGCAGCTACCAAAAGTTTAATAGGTTGAACCTTGACCTGTCTTCTGATCGGGCAGTTCCAGAGCTGTCAGACACACTAAAGCTTTCCTGCACTGGTGTAGAGTTTAAAAATGTTTTCTAAGAGGTCACTTCATACAGCGATCACATCAACAGTACAAAATTAATTCAAAGAAGGAAATTCACATACCAGAACAACTCTTGTTGTTTCATCTTGTGCATCAGTCAACAGTAAATCTGAGATAAAGCCACAAGAAGCATGAAGGATTGCGTGCAATCACTGGAGTGTACCCCAAGCTCCAAAAATGCCCCCTCGTTCACCTTTAGCATATTGAATTCCCAACTGGCCCCAGTTTGATTCACAGCTGCAGATTTCCTTGACCTCTCAGTCACTTTGTCTCAGGCACTTTGTTTCCATTTGATGATGATGGAATTAATTTGGCCTATGTGCTGGGATGCTTACGTACTGGCTGGAACTCCAATGGCTTGAGAAAAATCCCACACCGCCTTGAACTTGAGCTCTCTTTCCATGAGGCGTGCAACAGAAGAGCTGGAAAAAATATAGGTAAGCAGGAGAAAACCAAAGGGTAGTGACAACTGCAACTCTGCCCAGCAAAGAGAAGGTATGACTCCTCCTATATGTTGTTTATAGTGTGCATGTCACTATGAAACAATCCCAGAAAAGGGATTTAATAATTTCTGTGAAAGGATGTGGATCTGTTTCAAAGTACTTTTCTACCACAGCTACTTCAGGACCACTTTTACATTCAGCTCCTTCTTTTCGAATTTTGCCTTGCTTCAACAGGTTGGCCAGTTCAACAGTTCACAAAACCTGTCGTGTTTGATTCTGAGTTGCAGAGTAGAGATCAGTGGAAGTTTAGGTCCTTGTTTAGAAAATATTCAAACCTGCTGTGCCCAGCTTGAGTTTCTTTGTTTCCTTTCACTACTCCCTTCAAATGCTGAATCCTGATGACTGTAAAGCAGCAGAGACAAAGTGTGAATTGCCCAGAGAAGCTGTGGCTGCCCCTGGATCCCTGGAAGTGCCCAAGGCCAGGTTGGACAGGGCTTTGGAGCAACCTGGAAGGTATCTCTGCCTATCAGGACTACCCAACACACTAAATGTAGGCCAGAGCTGAGATTTGAGAAACAATTTGTCCTGGCTTTTGCTATTGAAAAAAAAATACCAATCACTCTGTGGTTGACAATGAGGAAAGGAAAATTTGTGTTCAAAATTTGCTGAGTGTAGCAGCAGCTCTTCAACATCTCGGAAGAAAGACACAATCACAGAACCACGAAGGCTGGAAAAGACCTTGAGGCCATCGAGTCCCACTGTCAACCCAGCACC
>WAAE01000010.1:0-15309 GCA_013400495.1 Nicator chloris
ATGACTGCCTTTTGAATTAGCAGGAAGTGCTCATCCCCTAACACTGAAATAAAATCCTCTCATGCAAGGTATGAGTTGATTTTGTTTCTCTCTCTTCAAAATTAGCCACTTCCTCCAGCGAAAACTTAGTCATCCATCTTGGCTCTCAAAGGAGCTATTGTCATATTTCTTTTCCCAGTTCACCACACTCTTTTTTTTTTATCTGTGGTCATCACAATGGCATTTGGTGGGGAAAACAGGCAGCACTGCACAGGACTCCACTTGGTAGCATGGGCCAGAAAGGCAAGAAGCACATCAGCAATTGTTGTGAGCAGTGAAAATTATCCAGAGACCCAGGGAGGAGTGATTGACAGAATCCCCTTGTTCTTGGTCCACATAAACACCCAGATTCCATTTCCCTACTGTTCACCCATAATAAAAGCCTCCAAAGTGATGCACCTTTGCATAGAAGGAGTTATGTGGACTGAACTGATACATTTATCTCACAGCAATAAGAGCCTTAAATGGTTTTGTATTTCATTACACTATTACAGCTGTTGAGCTGGGCAGGGGTAATGATGAGGGTTATTTTGCCAGCCATAAACAGATGGAGCATTGCTGTGCAAAATGCTGTGGTGCTGTGAAGACAGTGGGTGAAATCCCAGTCTAGGATGAGAGTTCTGCTGGCAGCCCAGATAGTTCTTCAGTAGTTGGCTTCTCACAATATTAGTCACCATAAAAGTGTATTAATTGCATTCAACTGAACAGAAAATACAAACCCAGCCATTTCTATCAGAAAAAATTGCTGTACTCTTTAAGAACACTACAGAATACCTTAGGTGGTCTATACAAAGGCAGTATAGAAATACAAAATGCTATCCATAGAATATGTGAAACTAATCATTTTGTAAAAATAAAAAGATACATTTTTATGTCATTTGGGGATGAAAATTTTCCCAGTGGATTGCAGAAATAGGAAAAAACAGTGAAACCAGGAAAAAAATAGGAACCTCCTTCATCATTGTAGGAGGTTGGACTGGATGGTTTTGGGAGAGCCCTTCCAACATAAAATATTCTATGATTTTATGAATTAATAAAATATGGGAGACACACCAGTTTTATAGCATGGAAGTCAGAATGATTTTAATTAGAGGTGAATAGGACAAGTGTTTGTCCTAATTTTGAGATGAATGTTCCCTGTTCTTCATATCTTCATCTTCTAGCAAAAACTGCCTCTAACCAATAAAATCCCCTCAGATTACAGTGTTAGGATCCAAATTTGTCACTATTACAATACCACTCACAAGAGTAATTAGCCTTACAGGTTGTATTTTAAAAGATGTATTCAAATAGTACCTGAGCCTTTAAGCAGCACATGAACATTCTATTAAGAACATATACCTATTTCTCTATCATATTTTAATATGTAACCTAAATTGTAGGTTAATCACATGCAATACCAGACAGAGCAATGACCAACACCTTTAATTCCACATATATTTCCTTCTCTAATACAATGAATTACCTTACAAAATGTTTTCCCTGATTTGCCTCTTTTTTCATTTTACCTCTGCCTTTCTGGTACAAAAGCATCCCAAAATCACTATATTTGCTACAAGTCAGTAGTGAAAAGAAAAAGAAGTAAAAAGATATCCAGGATGTAATAACTTAAACTGCAAAGATATTCCTACTAGAAGCAGGATGACTTCTAGAAAAAGAATTAAATTTTTGGTGTATAATGAGCATGGGAGAGATTATTCTCTTCCCCCATGGAGGTTATGATGCAATGCCCCCAGCCTAGAAGCAGTTATGTAAATGCTTAATTTGAAGCATATGAGTCATCTTAGAGCTTACAGAGTGTTAAGCAGTTTCCTCATTGCAGAAGTGTAGCCTAGATAAGAGTGATAACAAGGGCTTTGCTAAGGTTTCACTATCAATTTGTTTAGAGCCCTTTCCAGTGCCTAGCCATTCTGATTTTATTTATTCTTTTCCTAATAAGTTGAAAGTAATATTGCCCTACAGATTATACTGAATTAAACTTGACACCCTTTATATAAATGCATTAATAAATATTCTCCTTTCTTCACACTTCTTCAAGTAGCCTGCCAAAAACAAATGACCTCTTTGAGGAACAGATGAAGAAATAGTGAACGAAGAAATGAGCAATCACAAATGTAACTAGCAGTGCTTGTTAGCACAGTGACATTTACTGGCCTCCACCAGAAGGAGGTTCCATTGCAATTTAAATCCAATTTGCACAGAAGAAACAGTGTTCATAAACCTACAGTAAGCAATGCATGCTACACTTGTAACACCAGTGGGGTCCAGAATAAATAAGCTCTGGTACAAAAGCAGTGCAGATGATCCAATTCAGCATTTTACAGCTGTATTGCTTTCAGGATTTTAGCTACTATTTTCTGAATATTGGTTTACTGTGGGACATACCCAGGGTGTCTGTTGTGGAATCTCATTGACTTGCTCCTCTTGTAGTTGAATTAAACTAAACAGAGGATTAAAGGACAAATTTCTCTGAGCCCTGGTGGCAGGTAAATTGGAACAGCAAGTGACAGTAAGTATCCCGAAGTCCTACAGAACACATGCAGTAGAGCTGGAACTACACCAAAATGTCAAGGTCAGTAGTTTTGGGGAAAAGATAGTCTCAGCCAGAACAAATGATTTCACAGCATTTTGGTAAATCAAACATCTTAGATTTATGGTAAGTCAGTAAAGATCATCAAGCCTACAAAGCCCTGGTCTGGAATATTGATAGTCATGTGGGATGTTTCCTACCTGATCAATAGAGCTGGGAGTCTGAATTTCCTGTGGGCTACAATTGTCATCCTGGAAGATGCCTGTCTGTCCAACACGACCAGTGTGCCAGTGGTCTTGGTGCATCCTGGGTCTTGAGGTGGTCAACAGGGAGGCAGTCTATAGCTTTGAGAAGCCCAAGCTGGACTTTCAAGGACTGTGTTTCCAGGCAGAAAGACATATCAGATTTTCCAAGATCATTGATATGAAGCTTGCTACCAGGAAAACCTTGGGATCCCTAGCCCCAAGTAGTTTACTCTCCTTAGAAGAATTTTAAAACTCTGGGAAAATAGATGATCAAGGTCCAACTGGGTTGCCAAACTTCTTCCTGCATCACTTGGATTCAGATTCTGCAAGACCTGGGAGAGATCCCAAAATCTTGTTTAGCAGGCCAGCCTTGCTTTTGTGACTATCCTGGTCTAACAACTCTGAGGTGCTGATCTATTCAAATTAAATAAACTAGCAGACAGAAAAAAAATCAATAAAATAAAATGACATCTTTTAAAAATAAAATCTTTTTTTATCAGAAATACTGTCTCCTGGAAATCTCTGCCTTTCATACCACTGTCTAAGCCACAGAAAATTAATTCTGTTGAACCCAGTGTGTCCATTCTATGAATTATTCATTTATGAGCAGTTGATAAATAAAACTGTAAAAAACCTATCAAAGGTGATTTTATTCCTGTATAACCTATTTAACAATTTGCCTTTGTAATTTTAAATAATCAATTGGAGCTTTTCATGTTCCCACTTAGTGAAAGGCTGAGCTAGTAGCTCTGCATTTTTTGTCTTTCTTAGTAAAAATCTGTGGGTTTGCAGTTCTTTACACAAACAAGAGCTCATCTGCAATATCTCCTATGGCATCAAGATAAGTTTTTATTCATAAAAGTGACATTTGAGTAACTAATAGCTTTTTAATAGAAATATCTCTACAATGAATATAGAAAGCAGAATTTTTTTCCTTCTAAGTCTTCATTTATGCAGAAAATGTCATGTCAACCTTTTTCTTCTGCCTTTTCGACAAATGCACTTTTCAAACTTCAATTTCATATTCATTCTAATATGTTACATGTGCTAATCATATTAGGGATGATTCATTTTATTCAGAATGGCAAACTGTTGCTCTTAGCTAGCTCTTATTAGTAATGCCACTCCTAAACTGACAGAGGAATCTTTCTCAAGGATGAAGGAAAGTGGCTGCTCTCAGCCACTTCTCCCACACATCTTCTGCAGTGTTTTATTTTTTTACTTTGTTATTTTTCACGATCACACCTCAAAGTAATTTCATAATATTTAATGATCTCTTATGTTCGAGACCTGGCAGGTTCCAGCCTTCCTAACTTTGTGTGTGAAGACAGAGGTGTAAGGTGAATTCACATGTTAGCAGGCTTCAGGCTGCCTCTTGCCTGTCCTGGGTGCTGGAGATCTCCAGGCAGGGAGGTATTGGGGATTGCAGGAAAACGTTAGGATAGAGGTGAGGGGTGGGATGAGACAGGGTGGCTGTGGGAACAGGACAACAGGAGTGTTGAGAGCTTTTGTTTTGAGGAGAAACAGCAATATCCTCCTCTTTCAGCTCAGCCTTTTTTGGAACCTGGTTTTAGGCTACTGCATTGTCACTGGGTAGGTGCCACTGGCCCATCTCTGAGAGGTACCTTATTACCATCATCCAGCTTTCCATGTACATGCTCCTGAAGAGGTCAGGTCCTAACCTCAAAAGCAATCTTCTTCTGCTTCTCAGCTACTCCTTCCACACAATACTGACCTAAACATTCAAGATGGAAATAGCTTTTACAAGAATTCCTTATTACAGTATAAGGGGGAAAAATTGAGCAGGACATTGAAAATTTATTGCTGTTCCCATTGAATTAGCTTTTTCCTCACACTCATCAGGACAGGTATTCATTTTAGAGACTGGCTGAAATGAAATAGAAAAGATTCAGGACTAAACACCCTTTGTCATCCTATTACCTGCCTTTGACACCCAGGAAGTGCTGCCTGCCATCTGAGTCTTGAAAAAAAATCCTCACTTCATCTTTAAATGACCACCTAGAACAGGAGCAATTTTGCCTCTTGTCCCTCTGGCTTTTATTATTTTCCTTTGTTTTTTCATGCTTTTTAAATGAGCTCATTATTTAGCAGTTGAACTTTAGCATCTCACACTACAAAGTGTTTTAGGACAACAATTTATGTAAAGTATAGTTTAACATACCTGGCATCCAAAATCTAATGCATTAAAAAAATAAAAATCCTAAACAGCTCTCTCCAAACTTGAGTTTTAGCTATCTTTGATTATACTGAGAGGTGGAGAAAATAAATAACAGGTTAGAAGCAAGGCACTTAATTGGATAAGATCACTTAGCATCTTCTTCTATCAATAAATTTACATCTTTTTAAAGTTTCATATCAATCATGTTTTCAATCATGTTTTTTTTTTTTTCCACATTGTTGNGTATTGATAAATTTACATCTTTTAAAGTTTCATATAAATCATGTTTTCTTTCAAAAGCACATTGTTGAACTTCTACCAGAAGGTCTATTCTTTTTTTCTTTCTTTTTATATCCCAGTACCAAGAAAGCTTGTTCCTGGTCCTATTTTATATACTCATCCTGTGAGAACAGACAGATTAACTGGTCACAAAGGACAGATATATGACCTTGCTTTTTATTATTTGCATTGCTGTAGTTGAAGTCTGTCAAAATTTTTATCATAAAATTGAGGTTGTTTTCAGGGACTGTGACACTCATACCAAGATATTTGCCTCTCATGCTATTGAATGGTACAGGTAGAGGATGCTGGGGTAGTAGGTCTTTGCTCTGATTCAGTATGGATGACTGTTTCTTTTCCACTTTTTGGTGTTTGTAGATCAATGATCCTAAATTACCATTACAGTGTTTTAAAGTGGTTTTTTTTGGCCTCACTATTCTCACCTCAGATGGTCCATATGACTTCCTTTAAGTATGGAATTAAACTCCATTGAGAGTGTACACCATACATATACAGGAAACTTGCTGGATATGTGATCATGCAATACTTAATGCCTAAGGCCATCCATTTTGGACTGTTTTATAAATAATACTCATTTCTATGTCTGCATTTATGACACATTTTTAAAGTGATGGGTGCTGTTTAGATGGCAAAAGATTGAAAGTAAAAACTGTACTAAGCACTTCCTAAAAATCCATCAATGTTTTACTATTAGTAAGTTTACAGTCATTTGTAACAGCATTTGCAAATAATTGCATGGATAAAAATCAAAGCTTGTAGCTGCAATGGTATTCTTTACAGCTGGTGATGGGCTATGTAGTGCAAGGGTTAACACTCCCTCTTCTTGTTCCCCAGACTTGGACTAAATTTCTAGCTCTGAGCTACAAGTGCAAATGGGTTTTGTGAAGTTACTCTGGTCCCTTGTGGACAGGTGTCCCCATTAAAAAGCCATCATGCAGCTTGGGGTGGCTGCCAGCCTCAGCTCTGGGGGCAGGGGACTGGGTGAGTGGTGGCACTCACACCTCTGCAGTTACAGACACCAGCCTGCCACCTCTCTCCTTGGACAGTTTGTACCATGAATATTGCATAATGAATATTTGTCTCTGTTCCTGTAACCAGCAGCTGTCGTACCTTATATTTCTATTGTCACTCAAACCCTGCTTTTAGTCCTTGCTTGGAGACCTCCAGAAACCATTAAAAGCACAACCTTGTAGACAGTGTTCTGTCTACAACCCATATTCAAACCCATATTCCCTGGGTTTGAATGCAACAAAGTGAAATTTTCCTTCATTTTCTTCTACTTTTTAGAAATGCCATAACTCCAATTCCTCTCAGAACCTTTAGAAAACATAAAAAGAAAAAAGAAAAAAAAACCAAAACACCTGAACATCAGCAACAAAAGGAAATACAAAACCAAAAAACCCCATACAAAACCACAAATAAACAACCAAATAAAAAAAGAGGAAAAACCAAAAACAACCAAAACAAAACAAAAAGTACAATAAGGAGAAATTACAGCATTGGTGGGCATGGAGGGCAAGGAGGGTGGGCTGTGTAGATTGTTCAGGAAATTCACAGTTATAGAAGTAAAGAGGATTAATATCCTGGCTGCTGACCTCAAGCATTTGGCTTCAGACACAGGAGCCCTAAATCTCTCAGAAGTTTTGCTGGCAGGACCCTGTGCTGTGCAACCATGGAAATTACAACTAAAGGAGAATGAAGATGGACTAGAGAAACGAGGCCCACATGGCTGCTGCAAGAAGATAAATCATTTCAGCCTTGCTGCTGTTCAGACTCTCCAGTGTGGAAGAGCATCTCCTCTTGAAGAAAATAATATATTTTGGTTTTTGAAGAAACCAAAATAATTTGATAGCTAATTGTTCTTGAGAAGGAAGTTGTTCTGGGAGAATCACATTTTATGATGCCCAGGATGCACCTAGTTCTAAGACAGATGGGGACATGAGGCTCTGCTTCTTCCTACAGTACCTCCAGTCTGGCCAGGTCATTTTCCTGTTCAAGAGCAACAGCCAACATGAAGCCAGCCCGTGATCAGGTGTTATTTAGGAGTACAAGAAACTTTCCCCCTCTGGCCTGTGAGATACAGGAATAGCTACTCTTTGCAGAGGGGGATGAAGTTCAGTGGTCTTCACCCACGTCAAAAGCAGAATGAGATAGGGGGTTGGGAGCAGTGGGCAGGCTCTGCCATAGAAGAGAAGCTTTCATATGAGTGAGGACCTGGAGGGTGGAGCTCTGTGGCCCAGGAATGTGTGTGTGTCAGGAATCTTGCCTTTGGCCAGACACATATTTTTCCCTGTGGGAATTCTCCTTGTAACTCAGGTCCTCTGCTCCACAGATCAGAAAGCAGGATACAGCCTCAAGAACTCATGCCTGCTCCCATTTATAAACTTTCCTTTAAAGTCAGGTAGCACATATGTAGTGCTAGCTCGATGTTTTTTATTCCATTGGTGGACTTTGTGCAGCTGCCTTCACCAAGCACTGTCTATCAATCTGCAATTTATTGAGGTATAATCTAAAATTGCCTGCTTGCTTTCATGTGGAAAGGAAGCCAATCAATAGCAGTGGATTATTCCAGCATGCGTATGGTCCAAAAGTATAGCACATTTGTCACTGAGAAGCAAATGAGTTTCTCCATTTGCATCTTTCTGAACCAGAGGGCTTTGTCCTAATGGATTTTGTTTCAGTGTTTTCTTAGGAAAGCACTTATTAACTAAAGGTTAATTTCTTAACACATGTAAGAGAAGGACTACATAATGTAATGACTACTTTGTAAAAGCAGAAAGCCTAGTGCTCTTAAGAACAGCATGCATTTCCATTTTTATGCAATAGAAACATTTGATGTGCTAGGACTTTAAAATTATATAAACAGTTACTCTTCCATATGATACTTAATTAAATGGCAACTTGTTTCTAAGGTTATGCTAAGAATTAGTATTTTCTCTGTCCATTGCATAAAATCCCTTTCTACCATCAGAGGCTTTACTGCAGTAAACTGAAAGTTGGTGCTGATTTTATTTATCTGTTTTATTAGTAATCAGTAGGCTCATTTCATCAGGGCTCCAATTTTCAGTGGTTCTTAATGGCTTTCCTGGTGAAAATTTTAACAGACTAGTGATGTCACATACTTTAGGATGAAATTGAAGTATTTTGATTTACATAATAGATGTGGTTTATTTCAATTGTATTTATCCTGTTGTGCCACATTGCTTCATGGGAGCAGTAGTTTTTCCCATTCAAATGTTTGCCAAACTAGTCTGGGTCTTTTCCAAAACGTATTTTCCATCATAAGATCTGATCTGACAGAACAGATTAATTCATGAAAATCTTAGAACTGGTGATGTTTGCAGGATGTGCTGAAGAGAAAGATCACCAGAGGAAGATAGAGTATTTATTTGTTGTTTGTAAGCTGGAGTCCCAGTTTCCTTAATACAAAAAACCAGGTGCAGGTGACACTGTGCATGCTACTTTCAAAGGCCCTAATTTTTTTTTTTTTCAATCTTCCATATGCAGACCATCTCTACAGCATTTTTCAGAATACCTCCTTACCCAAATAATTCCCTGCAGCCTATTCAGTCCGTGGTAGACTTGCTTATGAAGAAAAAGCAAAGAGAGGAAAACAATTGTCAGGCTGACCAATGGAAAATAAACCCACAATTTATTATTTACTGTATATGTGCGACTCCAAAGTTGGGAATTTGATGTATGCACTCAAATTACCTAATGATAGTACAAACACTGCAGTCCCTCTCTCTAAAGCAGTTAAAGAATAGCTATTATAAGACATTCCAGTAAAATGCATTTTCTAATGCTGTTCATTAAATTCTCTGTCCAAAGATATCAGCTGGATGAACAGTTAGGAGCTGAAAGAGCCACAAGAAGTTGAATTTGTATATAACCAAAATTGATAAGGCTATTCCTTAAGATTGCTGATATTTACATTTAAGTGTGATCTGAAATATTTAGTTGTTTGCAAAGTTTGGGAAAATAAGTATGTTATTTATCATTATCTAGAATCCAGAACATCATCTGCTATTCTTTCTACTGAACATATTGTGCAGTGCAGCTGAGAGGGAGGCTGGGAGAAGGTACTGGTTGTGATGATTGATGAGCAGAGTTTTTTGACACGGACTAGCACCCACAAGAGACAAGAGCAAACCCACTATAGTCTGTTCAGAAAGAAGAGGAAAAAAGGATTTGTAAAAAACCCTCCACAGCAAGACATTTCAGTTCTTTTATCTGCTGGAACAACACATTTCAGGTTTGAAAAAAAAAAATGCAATTATATCCACAGTTTTCACAAACGAAATAAAGTGGAAAGGGAGCTGTGCTGTTGTGTGTTATTCAAGTAGTTCCTCAGGAAAACAAGCCCAGCAACAGCTGTGTTCTAACAGAGAGCCACTGAAGTCCTCTTTGAGCCTGCTGCTGCTTTACCTCTGGACTCTGTTTGGGATGGAGAAATATGGAGTGAGAACTGTAATGGCTTGAAACTGTTTTTCCTAACTAGTAGAGAAATTATTCTAGCTTTGTGGTTTCTTGAGGTCCAGAGTCACCTACAGAACTCCAGAAGCTTATAGGTCATATTGCATTTCTTACTAGTAAATATTCTTTACCAGAGGGACATACATTAATTTTTTTTCTCCCTAATATAAACTCTCCAAAATGTGAAGGCCTTAAACAGGAAACCTCTCTGTTTCTCTAGGAGTTTTCCAAAATATAACTCAGAGCAGGATTTCACAAAGCTAACAAGGCTTTTCTGGAGGTCAGTGACTGCTGGGGGGCAGTGGCAGCCTGGGTGTGGGACTTGGGGACTCTTTTCAGTCACAGGAAGAGGCCATACAGTCCCTTATGGGAGCCCTTTTGGACTCCTTGTGCAATGGGAACTTTGGGCTGTCAGCTAAGGTTGGTGTTTTACCATGTAACATCATTGAAACGAAAAAAACCACAACACCATAATCAAAGGCAGTGTGGTTTAAAGAGAATCCAGAAATAAAACACTTAACAATATTAAGCTGTGCATGGTATGAATAGATTTAAAGCTCCCAAGACACAAGTCTGTAAGAGGTAACAAACATGTGAATTTTGACATTTAGAGCCTTTTTTTTTTCAATTAGAGATATTTTGTTTCCTAGGATATCTTCTTGTGACACATTTAAAAACAGCCAAGCCTTTAAAAAACAAATTATCCTTTGATCTCACAGAGAGGGCACAGTAAAAAAGTGCTTTTAAATGCATTTGCTAAAAAAAAAACCCAGAAAATATGAGCTTCTAGAGTAAAAAAGTCACGTTTGTAAAACAATTGCAGTGGCTTTCTTTTTCTTTAGCAATACTTGCTTTATGCTGGTGACAGTTGTCTCCCACTCCAGCCTCTACTTCTGAAGAGGAGGGAGTGAAAAATACTTGCTGAACAGCTAATTTATCAGTCTGACATTACCATCTATCAAGAGGAGAGCCTTCTGTTAGGAAAATCAAGATTATTGGTTCAGGGGTTTTGTTACCTCTTGTGAAACGAGGGCAAGTTTGACAATCTACACACCTGAGAGATGTTCTGGACATTTTGAGTCCCAAGTCCTATATATCACTTCTTTTTCTGCAGTCTGCTCTGGTGGTTGCTGTCTTCATTGACTCTCTCTGACAATCTTGCTGCTAAAGAGTCCATTCAAAGCAGAAAGGACTTGGGTTTCTTTTCCTTCACAATCTATGAAGAAGTCCACTACAAAACTTTTATACTCATAGATTAATCTTAGATCTCATTATATATGAGTTCAGCACCATATAAAGTGTTGCAGACTCCAGTATCTTAGAGCTGATTGCAGGAACATGTCAGCAGGAACACACAGACCCCTCCTTTAGGGGTCCTGCTGCTGAACTGTAATTCAGCAGATGGAAGCTGTGGAAGGCAAAGGGCTTTTCATATGGTAATGGGTAACCCTGAACAGGTGAGTGAGTTCAGCTCCACGGTGAAGGAGGTCTATCTGCTTAGTAAAAAAAAAAAAAAAAAATCTAATGGACAAGAATTAGGATTTTTATTTTTTTCTTTCCAATTAAAAAAAAAATCAGAAATTGAAGGAAGGGATTTGTCTGACCTCTCCCCTAAATAATGATATTTATAAATTCTGTAAAAGTTCAAAAACTGCAATCTCTCTCTTGTCTTGTTGAGAACCTCCTGCTGATTTTTTTTTATTGTGGAGGAACAGGAGTGTGTACTTTAAGTTTACACCATTGTGTCCTGAAGGACGTATTCAAATTGTGATTTAGATTCCCATGCAATCAAAATTCCACTCTGCAGCACAGCAAAATATGGACAGGCCTCTTAATGAAGAAATATAGCTGTGTAATCACATTCAGCACTTTGCATGATGCTTGCATGATAACACTCAGTGGAACAATTATGTCCAACCCTCTCAAACTTACATTTACTGAATTCAAAATACAGGGCATTTGCACATCATATCTTCACAATTGTATGGATGCAAGACCTTTTTGCCAAAAACTTGAAAAAACTACTACTCAGTGATGATGTTTTGGTTTTACAACTCCCAGGTTGCAGATATATTTCAGAAAATAATATTTGGTTTTGCTTGGTTTTGTTTTTGTTTTGGTTTGTTTGTTTACTTTCCCCCAACTCACTATATGAAACATGCAGCAAGACATTTACATTATATTAAGGGAGTACAAGATATCAAGATGCAATAACATATATGAAAACTGGAGAGCAGAGAGCAGTTGGTGGTGCTTTGTGCATGCAAGGAAGGAACCCAGAGGAATCTCTGCAGTTCACCCTCTTCTAAGAGGATCCTTACAGATCAAGGGTAGATGATCACAGGATCAAGTCACACAGCTCATTTTCTTTGTTTTTGTTTTTATTTTTTTTTTCTTAGTCACATTTGCATGAAGGCTTTCAAATACTTTTGAATTGTTTTAGAACATAAGACTTCTCTGAAAATAAGAGCAGCTTCAACTTACCTCCCTGATGGCCTTGTCAGATGACACTGGCAAAACAAGTGGGTCATTGCCTTGTTTCTGTCAATGCTGATCTGTCACACCTAGGAAGTTACCAGCTTTCACAGCCCTCCACTTGAAAGAATGATATTTTGGCAGCATTTTTTCTCAAATGTGAATGGAAAAAATAGTATCTAATTTCTGTGTGAGAGATTTTGACTGCATCTGTCTTTTTTTTATACTTTCTTTTTGAGATGGTAACATTATAAATAAATGGCATACTTGTAAGTGTGTAGGTATTGCCTCGGTATTTCCTGTACATAAGTTCTATGAATGGCTTACATTGCACAGTTAAAGAAAGTCCCACATGTCTTTAACATTATCAATCTTAACATTTTCAATCTTTTGGCTATCAATATTACTAGATGTTGAGCATGCCTCTCAAACAGTTCCATAATACGCCTTTGAGAGATCTTCTCAAAAGGAGTTGCAGAGAATTTCTGATCATTATAGTTGCTGCCAACAAAAAGTGGTTGCCCATCACTGAAGAATCTGTCAAATAAAGGTGAGGAAGGCGCTCTGGTGCTGCATGGTAACTTGTAGCAGTGCAAGCTGACCATACAAGATGGCATTTCAGCAACCACAAACATCCACTATTTTCTAATTACAACTCGCACGTTCTCAGCAGGCTGATGTTTTTAATGAGAAGTTATTCACTGGGAATTTCCTTTTTTTATTTTTTTTTTAATAATGTTTGGAGGTTAGACAGTGCCCTCTGCTGGGAATAGGCTCCCATAGCAGTAGTTTGCAAAGCGCCCCAAATGTTGACAATTCGTGAAAATGACACAAAATCCGTGTTGTTCTGCTCACGGTACTTGCTGGTTTCAAGGAAGCACACCTTGTTGTGGTTCCTTCTTGCATTCTGCTGTACTTGGAAGCGTGCTGTGCAACAAAAGCGGGTCTCAGTTTGGATGGCAAAGAGCTTTTGACTAATTAAATTTGAACCCAGTTGGCTTGAGCTGACAGTGTGACTTTTATCACAGTGAGCAGCAGGAACATGTAGTGCTATAGATTCCAATTTTTACAAAAATAAACTCAACACTCTAAGAGCATATTCATCAGAAAAAAAGGGTGATGGAGAAAAATGCAGTTGAATTTACTGTTTATGTATTCTCTTGCATGTCTTTATTGCATTATTTCACAGTTTAAAAATTTATAATTATACTGAGAAGTTAAGTGTTATTTTTCTCTTTATCCTTTCTTTGTTTTGACTTTTCTGTTTGTTGTTTTGAGGGGATGCCAATAAAAATAGCAACACTATAAGTTTCACTTAATAATTCTATTCTGATGTATTTGGATTTTTCCAGGGTCCACTAAAAAAATAAAAAAGAAAACAAAAAACCCACAACAAACAAATGCAAACCAAGACAAGGCAGTTTACCCAAAGATGTAGCTTGAATTTACATCTTACAGCAAATGGGACAGAAATAGACAAATTTCCCTCATAATTTAATTGAAAACATTTAGTAAATTTAAAATGTGAAACTAAATCCTTTAAAAACAGACTATAAAACTGTAGTAATCCAGCATTTACAGAAAAATTTAAACTGATGGCATAGAAAGCATTATATGTCCTTTCATGAAACTTTTATGGCTTTCAGGTCTCTTTAGTTTTTCTGAGTACAGAAAACATGTGGAGAGAAATAGTTGCCTAAGGTTAACTGTCAGGGATTTCTATTAATTGATTGGCAGGTTGTTTATACCTTAGCTTAAAGATGAAGCAAAGCAGCTCTTGTATGTATTATATGTTTCATGTTTTCTACAAATCTGCAGACTTTTAAAAACAGATTGTCCATGCAGAGCAGCTGCTTGGTGCCAAAATAGAGATTTTCTGTCAGCTCACTTCAAAGATGACCTTGCAGGGAAAAATGCAGCCCCTCCTACAGCACCAGCCCCTCCTGCAGCACACACTCATTCACTCACTCTCCTGACGGCAGCTCTGGAGCACAAATCAAGATGTGCTCCCAAAATACTCTGTCCATTCATAGCATTGCCCTGCAGTCAGCCTTTATTTACATGTGCCTGCAGCTGGAAGCCTCTTTGCCTCACCAAGGGAGCTCCGTGCCCTCTGCAAGGAGCTGTGAGTCCTGGGGTAACAGACCCCCTCATTAATGGTCACAGTTGGTCATTAGCTGATCACTGAATCTTCCTTGGTGGCCAGCTAATGAACATCCCACTGGCTTGTTGTGAAGATTGGTGGAGATAGACAGTACAGGTAATTTATAGCTGCAGCCCCAGCATGCTAATGGCCTTCCCTGAGTAACTGCAATCAACATAGTACTACTAAGTGGCATTACATTCTTCCTAATTTATTTCTCAGTTGCAACTATTTCATGTTGAATGGAAACTTCAGATGCTGTGCTTAAAGATATGTTTGCATGTTTTATTTAGGGGGAAAGTTTCTTTAAGAATTTAATAAGGAAAGCAACCATAATCTTAAAACCCTTTTTTTTTTTTTACATTATTTGCCCTATCAGAAGATGTTTATTTAAAAAAAAACAAATCTGTGCTCACAATATTCATCTATAAAAGGCTCAGAAGCCCACTCAAAGCAAAAATCATCTCTCAGGGGTACCTGTTAGCTGCAGAAGCCTGGAGAGCTTTGATGGTTCAGCGCCTGTGGTGTCCAATCTCTGTGAATCATGGATAAATTGGCCAGAAGTTACAGTCTCTAGCTGTGATCTTGCCAGCTCTTAAAAGCAATAAAGTTTTAACCAAGCCTTGGCCTGGTGCGAAAGCTGTGGAAAAAGCCAAGAAGTGGCAGTGATGCATTAGGTAGCACTCTTCTCTCTAAGTGTGGTAGATAATGCCATAGGGGTTGTCCAATTCTGACAGAAATCTGCTTTGGCTTTAGATGTGCAGGTGCCTTCTCCCATTTCAAGAGTTCACAGATTTCACTGTGGCCAAGACATTCATAATCCTTTATGGTTTTATATTTTCATTTTCACAAGTTCAAGTTTCATAACTGTGATGCAAAACCAAAACAAAGGCAAACCCTCAAACCAAACCAAAACCAAACA
>WAAE01000011.1:0-14672 GCA_013400495.1 Nicator chloris
CCATTCCAGTGCTCAATCACTCTCACAGAAAAGTTCTTCTTCAAATTCAGCTGCAACTTCTTGTGTTCCAGTTTCTGCCCATTGCCTCCTGTCCTATTTCTTGTCACTACCAAGGAGAACCTGCCTCTGACCTATTGACACCCTCCCTTGTACACACTGAGATAATAAAACAAGAACCAAACAAACAAATAAACCCACAAAGAAAGCCCCAACTGCAGCCAAAGCATTTCCCAAACCAAATTGTGACAAAAAAAATTGTTACTAAATCTTGTTCCTAATGAAAACTGCTCCTTGTCACAAGCAGATTTTCTTGGTTTTGTTTGGGTTTTTTTTTGTTTTGCTGTTTTTGGTTTGTTGGTTTTTTGTTTGTTTGTTTGTTTGTTTGTTTTTTCTCTTATAGTCTCCTGAAAGAGAAAACTGTGAGTTCATTAAATGTTTTTGTCTAATAGTGTATAGCGTGTAGTTGAGGAATGAAGAAAGTAAGCCAAATTGTTCAACAATGGAAGAGCTGATTTTTATTCTGGATCTTAGATATCTTTGGGTATTGGATACTTAAGATTAAGGCTGACATTTTGTGTATAACATGATGTTTTCTTACACAATAGAAAACAATCTATGTGACTCTCTGTCAGCCTGTGTTATTAAGAGGAATAAAACCGATTAGGAGTTAGAACCTATCCCGAAGATATAGCCAAAATCTTTATTTTATTACTGATTTTGCCTTCTTCTGGCATTTCCACTGAGTTTCAGTTTCCACAAGCAAACGTGCTCCTGTGAGGACACTGAGCACACCTCAAGGAAGACTGAGGTAGGCATTCTTTAGATTATCAACCAACTTGTATGGCTCAGAGTGCCTTCATGAGTCTTTTCAATATATCTCTGCGAAACGTGTAATGAAAAGACTCCAAATCTGTTGGCCCTTTGAACAGTGTTGGTGAAGACAGATCCAAAATGGTGTGGCTTTTGTACATCTTTGTTTTTCTTTGCTGTTGAAATTAATTTATTATGTCAATGATTGACAAACTTGCTTTCCACTCACCAAGGAAAACTCTTAGGTATGAGGAGCCTGCCTCAGAATGCAGGCACTGTAAATTTTCATGATTTTATGTGAATTATTTCTGGACAGGATATGATTGAAATCAATGTGGTTCAACCAAGGTTAAAATCATTCACTCATAGGGAGTTCCTCCTAAGAGGATGATATGACACAAACAACTATCAGTGAAAGAAACAAAGTGTCAGAGATCAAGCGAGAAAGCAATTAATGGACAATAATGGGTGCATAGTGGTGAAGGTTTTATACTCTGTATTAGACCAATTAATGCAAAATATGTTCTCTTTTCTTTAAAACAAACAAGCAAACAAACAAAACACAGCAAAACAAGACAATAAAAACAAGAAGATGTTCTTAATTACTTGTACGTACATGTGTTCCTGATTTCAGGAACACTAAATGATTTCTTCAAGCAGCTCTTGGGATTTCTAATAAAGAGTTCTGTATGAAATCAAAACATCATTAGGGAGACATCTAGTTTATGCTGGTAGGTAATCCTGTCCATCAGGGGCTGCATTTCACAGCAAGATATTTCTTCAATGAAGACAGTTTTGGCCTATCCTTTGGCAGATTGTTCTAATGCCATAACTCTTTCTGAGGGTAGAAACTAATTCCATCTCCAGAAAACAAACCATCAGAAGCCAGTCAGAAATCAATTGGTGTCCATATGGAAACATGTTAGGAGTTACCTAGATGTAATTCAAAAAAGGATTTGATGCTATGGGATAAAATACATATATAAAAACCAACATTTATTAAAGATACTTATAGCTTTTCCACAAAAAACTAGCCAAATGATATTTTCAGTGATTTCCAAATCTTAAAAAAACCCCTCCATTCTTTGTTAAGTGTTTTACTATATCTAATTAATCTATTTGCTTTATTAACCCTGTTGTCTCTGCTATGGTTTTCTAATCAGTGTTTCTTTCTCTCCTTGAAGATGTAGAAAAATTAGTCCAGTTTAATTGGCTTATGTACCTTTCTTTGTCTACATTTTGTAGATTGTTTTATTCTCTCTGCTGCAATGTTTGTTCTTTAAAATGTCTCCATGGCTTTAGGTTTTTTCTTTATTTTATTAGCCTAAGATTTTTCTTCATTTTTTTACCCCAAGATTTTTCTTCTTTCTTTCTTAGCTCGGTTACTCAGATCTTGGTGCCAATAACATCAAGAATGTGTGTTCCATCCCCATATGGGCCATTCAATTAAGAGCTGGACCCAGTGATCCTTCTGGGTCTTTTCCTACTCAGACTATTCTGTGGTTCTTTGTGATTCCTTCTCTTATTTATTTTATTTTTATTTTGTCTCCCTTTTCCTTGTATTTCCTTTACTGCTTTCACAGTGAAAACCTGAAATTGGTACTGGGAACTAAATAATTCCATTCAGGATTTCCTTCTTGTGAGAGGAAAGGAGGTAGAAATAAGACTTTTCTTATTTCAAACATTTTAGCAGCCCAAAAACCTACTTTTTAGTTGTTGTTGGGGGCAGGGAAGTGAAGGATGGTAATTTTTTTGTTACTTATTTCCCCTGTAGAGACCCGAATGCCAATCGACTCCTCTCACAGCACCACCTACTGTGGTGGTCTAGCTGCAGGCTAGTGTGTGGAAAGATTAAGCTTTTTCATCTGTAGTGTTACAGTTCCTGGGAGGCTCCTGCACTGCTGTTTCGGTAAAGAGATTTATAGAAGCACTTGATGAATTTTAGTCATTTTTTTATCAGTCTGTAACCATAGAAATGTGTGTGTGGAGACCACTGCCATCTTAGGCACTGCTGCAATTTCTACAAATCATCTTACTTGTCTGCCTTATGCCTTGTTTTATATCAAACTTTTCATTAGGAAGGAATAAGACAGCTTATATACAGAAACAGTACCCTAGTGCATCCTTATGCTGGTCATGCAGTGCAGAACATCAAAAGAATGAGCTGGAGGAACAAGGCAAGGACTTTGTAGGAGAAGGGGTTTACCTGATTGTGTAAGGTTGACACAGATGAGAGTACAAAGACCTTTGCATCCTCCTTCATACACATAGAAACATCAGGAAGAAAGAAATCTAAGGGATCTAACAGTGTATATATCTCATTGTCCTCAAAATTTTATTAATGCCTACCGTCCCCAAGATACTTTCTGGTTAAAAATGTCTCATAGCCAATTCAAGGTTGCTAAGAATTAATCTTTTGGGCTGAATGTCTTCAGAGACAGTAAATAAACCACCTGCTCTCAGTGCAAAAGTTAATATGTAGATATCACTCTAGGGTCTTGTCCTGTGACTCTTGGGATGCGAGATCAAAATGATAACCAGTGGTTTCTGTTTAATTAAACAAGGTGACAGAACTGGGTGTTCAGTAGCTGACTTTCAGAATAGCAATGTTCATCTTCAGGATCACAGAATCAGTGAAAACCAGAATGGGTCAGCTTGGGAGAAACCACAGTGGATGGTCTGGTCCCACCTCCCTGCTCCAGCAGGGCCATCCCAGAGCACAGGGCACAGGGTTGTGCCCAGAGAGGTCTGGAATATCCCCAGTGAAGGAGACTCCACCCTCTCTGGACAATCTGCTCAGGGCTCAGTCACTGCCCAGGACAGAAGTTCTGCCCCATGTCCAGGTGGAACTTTCTGGGCTCAGTCCCTGCCCGTTCCTCTGGTGCCATTGCTGGGCCCCAGAGCTGAGCCTGGCCCTGCTCTGAGCTCCCTGCAGACAGGGACACACAGGGATGGGGATCCCCTCTCAGTTCTCTCGTCTAGATGCTAAACAGCTCCATGTCCCTCAGCCTTTTCTCATAAGAGAGATGGTCCAGATCCTTAACCATCGTTGTCACCAATTGCTAGACCTCCTCCAGGAGCTCTTGTACTGAGGAGCCCAGAACTGGTGTGTCTGTGTTGCTGTGTGCTAAATTAAGTTTTCCTGGAAATCACTGTCTTGTTCATATGTGGTTGAAATGGCAATTTCCATTCCTTGTGTCTTTCTTTCCATCCTCTATAGGTTATTTTTGTTGTTGTTGTTTTTGGGGATTTGTTTTTGTTTGGCTGGATTCTTTTACCCCTGGATTTCTAGATCTCTGAGATTTAGACAGTTAAATGTTTCTGAATTTCTTGTGTTTATGACTGCTTACAGACAGTTACCAGTAGGTACAGTTATGATACATCACAGCTACATCTCGAAACTTGAAGCTTGGGTGAAGGGTTGATATAATTACATTCAATGGCATAAAGCCATCCTATGTCAAATGAAAAGTATTTCAGCTCTTTTTTTCTCTTGGTTACTCTTTTATGTTTTCTTTTGTGATCTGAAAATTTTCCTCACTCCTGCTTTGACTACTGGAAAACAGAGCTGTCAGTAATGCATATTTCTTCACGTGTAGTTGTAACTCCGCTGACTTCATAGTGCTGCTCTTGATTTTCCTGGGAAGGAAAGGGGAATGGGCCATTTCTCAAGACACAGCCACAGTACCTTTCAACCAGGTGATACTGTCACCAGTAGGTTTGTACACATCATCTTTCCACAGCAGTGTCACAGTTCTTCTCTCACATGTAGTCAGTAGATACCTGCACCAATCATTTGCACCTGTTAGTGCAGCATAAAAACACCCCTATTCAAAGACTGAGCCTTCTATTTCAACAATTTCTGCAATGTAATGTAGCATAATTCAAAACTGAAGAAACTCTTCATACAGGATTACATCCATTTGCAACCTGACATTATTCAGACAGGATTGTTATATTATACAGAGTATAATTACAAAACGCTATCCCTGTAGTACTGTGCTTTTGTATGTATGCAGATTATTAAAAATGGCTAATCTTAAAATCATTGCACATACAGTACAGTCAACAGCAGGGAGAGTGTCAGCTTTTGTGTGTTGGTATAACAACATTACAGTTCGTAGAGTTGAGGTCCTGGCCTTATTTCTGCTCCATTATTGCACTGTTGTATACAAAGGATGAAACCCATTTCTCCATTACATCCTGCAACACTTGAGTAATTCTTCAGAAATAAAAGGCAAATCTCAGTTTCACATTGTTTTTTTTCTGACTCAGCATTTGAATACCATTATGGTGACAATACCTTTTTTATTTTATTTTATTTTGCTGAAATTCTCCAGCCACAGATACAGGATCTGAGATATGAGTTAGAACACAAAAGAATGAAAACTCTCAACAAGTGACAACTGCCCTACCACATTCATATCACATTCTTATGAAACAGGACCAAACAGAAGTTTCCTTTTCCTCCAAGACAAAAAGTAAACATTTAAAATGTAGGGCTCCATAGCTTCATAATCATAAATTTTTAGAATTATTGAAGTTGAAAAAGACCTCTAAGATCAAGAGTCCAACTGTTAACCTGTACAACAAAGGTGTTCACTACTAAACCACGTTCCCAAGTGCGACCTTCACACACCTTTTGAACAATTCCAGGATGGTGATTTCACCACTTCCCTAGGCAGCCTGTTTCTATGTCTGAACAACTTTATAGTGAGGAACTTTTTCCAAATATCTACTCTAAACCTCCACCTGTGCAATTTGAGTCTTTTTCCTCTTGTTCTGTCACTTGATTGCTTGGAGAAGTGCCTACCTGGCTACAACCTCCTTCCAGGGACTTTCAAAGAGAGATGAGCCTCCTTTACTCGAGGATAAAAACCCTCAGCTGCTCAGATGTGTGCTCCAGACTCCCCAGGCTGGGGTGGTACAGACCCACCAATGATACAGACGTGCTAAACATGAGAAGAGGTGACACATCCTTTTCAACGGGTACGGATTACTTGACTCTGAGAGGATTACCTGATGTAATGATACTGTTCTCACTGGATCTAGCAAAGGTGGAAATCATCTTGCATTAACATGGAAACTTGGAGCCACTCATTCACTTCCCTAACACCATCAGCCACTACAGGCTGAGCTGAACAGTGACTTAACCAGCCTGCAAAACATAACTATCATCACTCATACAGCAGGGTCTTACTGAGAGAATCTACATAGACAGAATAAATTCATGTTATGAAGAAGAAGAAAAAAACATTCCCCAGCTGATACAAGGAAAAAAATGAGTGGATCTGTATTTCTTATGATTATTCACTATATTTTTGAAGGATAGTTTCATCTGATGACAGAATTAGGGCAGGTGAGTGGGACTGAATTTCTAGAAATTAATTTTGCTTGGTTAGGGAAACATTTTCTACCCAATTCTGGAATATAAGGTTAATATTGTAGGTGATTATAACTGCTTCGTATCTCTCATGAGCTGAGATTAATATGAAAACCTGATATTCCCTTATTATTTGCATTTGTGCTAGTGCAACCTTGTCTATCAAAAGTGAGAATGTTCTTTTTAAATTTAAAATTATTTTAGTAAATCCACAAGAAGAATTTTATTTAAAAAAATATATAATTTTTTGTATTTTCTGGGAGAGTAGGGACAGTGTGGGATTTATGTCTCTCACACTCAGCATCGTAAATTCAACCTGCCATCAATTAATCTAAATGAATTGTGCAGTCTATAAATGCTGAAAGAAGAATCCTCTCCTTTTGTGTAAGATCTCCAACCACAAGTAGTTCATTACAGTAAAGGCAAATGATAACCCTCTTCTGTACCACACACAAATCCAGAAAGTTCTGTACAAACTCAACATGTAGGACGTGAAGATTGCACGGGGTTTATGCCTTTGCCCAGTGCTGAAAGCAACCAAAACCTCAAATAAAACTGCAGCTTGCAACCCATTTGAAATGTTATTCAGTTAAGCTCTATTTATTGCCATCAAAAATAGCACACACAGGGGCAGACAAAACAGTCCCGTTTCACAAAGCACAACCGGGATCAGCTGACTGGAACTCACACTTATGTTCATCGAAGGGCTGTATCCTCATTTTGTGCTCCTTGTTCCTATTTAGAGTTAATGGTAAATGTCTTTTCCTTATCAACTGTCAAATTGTCAGAACACACTTTGTATGTTCGAGGCTGGAGGATTCAGGGGGTGTCAGAGGAAGGGGGAGGACCATCTGCTTTGTTGACAGAAGTTTACTCCCAATATTTTATACTGAGTAATTATTCAAGGTCCCTTGTATTTTGTGTCTCCCGGAGAGGAGGTATTAAAAATGCCCACTATTAAATGCTTTTCACATAGAAAGCAGGATTTTATGACCCTGTAACTGCAGGATCAGTGGTTTTACACTCTTTAGCCTCTGCAATAATGTGTGCCTGGTTCCCCCATGCAGGCCGTGCTGTGGTTAGTGTTGATTCAGTAAACAACATTTTGTTTCATCTCCATGGATATTAGGTCTATAGAGGACAGATTGCATTTGCTGATAGTGCCTCATGGTCTTAGAGCACACTTGACTAATTCTAGCTATCATTTGTTTTTTGTTGTATTTTAAACAAGGGCAGGATTTTTTAAAGTGAGATAAAGTAGAAGAAAGAAGAGCAAAGAAGAGATGTGAATTGAAGCAAAAATAAGAGAACTTTTCAATGGCATTAAAAAAATTAAATGATGCAAAAACAACCTGCCCCAAACCCTTTTTGAGTGATTGCATGAGGGCAATATCCAAAGGAAAAAAAAAAACCACTCAGTTACCTGACGCACAAATGCATTTAATTTCTATTAACAGAAAGTACAATGGTTTGGTTTTTTTTTTCCCCATTTTTCATTATTTATATTTAGATGCTACATTCATTACTTAGGCGGCATCTGAACATATTGTTTTCCCTCCTCTGGACTAGCACATGGTGCATGAAATCTCATCACATCTTTTGATTGACTAACCTCGTTAAGAAGTTTACATAAAAGGTACAGGTGAGAAGCAAATTTGCCTGAAATTACACAGCTGCCAGTGAGAACAAAGGACTGGCCTCAGAAAGAAGGTAGTGACTGCAGGGATCCCTTTCAGGGCTCTGTTCCTGTTTTCTTTGATTATTCCATATAGAAAAATCTCAAGGGGAAAAAAAAACCAAAAAACAAACAACCAAAAAAACAAAACAAAAAAACCCCTTATGTCACATTCTGATCTTAATCGTGTTGCCCACCTAAGGGTAATGAAGGAGATGGAATACTGGTCCCTTCCCAGTGCTGAGAGGGAAGGCGGAGAGTAGCAGAAGAGAAAAAGTCATGAGTCTTGATCACCAAAGGGACTATCCCAAAGTTCCTCAGCCTATATCAGTTCTTGAAGAGCACACTGAGGTTGTGTCTTTGTGGTAGCATCAGCATTTTCAGCTCTGAAAATTAGGCATTTCTGATAAAATTTATATTGAAAGATCAGCTTCAGGTAGCTCATTTCTGAATAAACAGCTGACAAAGTTAGAACTTCCACCCTCCTGTTAGCTATTTGCTTGCAGAAGAATTACTCAGGGAGAAATGTCTGTACTGAGTACCAAGACTGAGACTTCAGCCTTTGAGTAGAGAACTTAAATCTTAATACAAAGTTACTGATTTGACCCTTTTTCACTCTTGAGATGTGTTATGCACATTTGCCATGTTCCAGATCTGTCTGCCCCAGACTGAGAGTCATAAGTCATTACTCAGAAACTTCAACATTTCACTATTGCTTGGAACTTGCTAGGGTCTTCTGAGAAATTATCCACTGAAGCCACATTCCTGCTGCTTCCTAATCAAGTGATTTTTTTGTTGTTGATATTGGGGTGTTTTTGTTTGATGAGGCTTTTTTAAGCTCTTTCAGCAAACTCTAGTCAGCTTCAAAGCATTCAATTTTTTGTGGCCATGTCACCATTTACAAAATAATGTTTTCACCGCTTTCCTTGGTTTTCAGGTCTTTTTAGACACAGTGAATGTTTCATCCTTGTAGAAAAAATACTAGAAGGGTCTGATTCCTGATGTTGTGCCGTTCCCTTGTTTCAAGCCACATCTCTCTGGGTAGAAGATTGTAGAACCACAGAATATTAAGGGTGGGAAGGGGCATTAAAATATATTCTAGTCCCAAGCCCCCTGCCAGGGGCAGGGCAGGGACACTTCCTGCTAGACCAGGTTGCCCAAGGCCTTATCCAACTTGGCCTTGAACACTTGCAGGGTGGGGGTGTCCACTGCCTCCCTGAGCAATCTGTTCCAGTGTCTCACCCCGTCCACAGTAAAGAGTTTCTTCCTAATATCTAACCTAAATTTCCCCTTTCAGCTTGTAGCCATTCCCCCTTGTTCTACACACTACAGATGCAGAGTCCCCCTATAGCTTCCCAGTAGCCTCTTCAGGTACTGGGAGGTTCCTGCGCTCAACCTTCTTTTCTCCAGGTTGGAGAACCCCACCTTTCTCAGCCTGTCTTCACAGGGCACATGTTCCAGTCCTCCTATCACCTTTGTGGCCTTTTCTGGACTTGCTCAGGCAGTTCCATGTCCTCATCTTGAGAGCACCAGAACTGCAGTCAGTTTTTCAGATGAGGTCCCCCAAGAGCAGCGTAGATGGGGAGAATCCCTCCCTCAACTCTTGCCCATGGTCCTTTGGATGCAGCCCAGGATACTTTTGGCTGTCAGGGCTGTGAGTGCTCACCGCCAGCTCAAGCTGGTTTTCATCCAACACCACCTACCAAGTTTATCTCTGCAGGGCTGCTCTCAATCACTACTCCACCCAACCTGTAGGTGTGCCTGGGATTGCTGCAACCCAGGTCTAGATCCTTACATTTTGCTGTATTGAATTCTGTGATGTTTGACATGGTCTCCCATGTCTAGCCAAGACCTCTTGTAAAGGTCCTTCTGGATCCATCCTCTCCCTCCAGTGTGTTGACCACACCACAGAGCTCAGTGTTGTCAGTAAACTGGCTGAGGTGCCCTTGACACCAGTGTCCCTGTCACCAACAAAGATGTAGAACAGTGTCAGCCCCAGCATTGATCCCTGAGGGGCACCACTCATCACTGCTTCCACATGGACAATGAGCCGTTGACCACAACTCTTTGCGTGGTTAACTCAGATTATCTAAGTTAATTATTATCCAGTATTCCTGCTCAGAGAAAGATTTGTACCTCTTTTGACAACAGATGGCTGTCCATTTCAACTTATTCAGTGATACACACATCCATAAATACCCACCAGAACACACACACCCTTCTTGCACACACTGTCTGCGTTGTCATCAGAAAGAAAACAAACAAACAAAAGGATGGAATGGAAACATTAGAAATATTGAATATCACGAATGAGATGTCTTTCCCATCCAAGTTACCCAAGCTCATTTTTAACCCTGAATAATCTTTGCTGGAAGAAATTTCTCTCAGTACACCTGTCTTTCTATCTATTTACATAAATATATACATAAAACCAGTCGCACTCACAAGCTTCCCATGACAGTAGTCTGCTATATTTTTTCCACACATCCTCACACTCTCCCCTCCACTCTTTACCCCTACCAAGTAACTCCTGCTGGGGAGATGTGCCAGCCAACTCCCTTGATGTGTCCTGCCCCAGAGATGGCAGCCAGATGGCCTGACATCTGCAGCAAGAAGAGCTGGCAGGTCGCCCTGAAATCTCCCACTCAAGGGAGCTGTTGTTATGTACTGAAGTCCTTATCCCTGGAAAGACTTCTTTGAATAAAATATATAATACATGATAAAATGCAATAAATCCTGAAGAAAAGGAAAGCAAGTAGTATTTTGAGACTACTTACCACAGCCTCAGAAGCAGCTTTTCCCCATGGGCAATATTTGCGGTGGAAGCCCACCAAGTCTGTCATCATTCAGTACTTAAACACAATATGTGCCATAACACACACCAGGGATTGCAATTTTTGTTAACACGCATTAGAGGAGGCCATGGTACATACAAATGGTAGAACAGAAGCAGATCAACCCGAAGAGGAACAATTACAACTTATGCATGTTGTGTCTCTTCTCATGATCACGATTTAAGTACGTTGCACTGATTCCAGAGTATGCATTTTGGGAACTGTATGGGAATTCAAATATCTTTCAAACAGAAGCTGGTTTGCACTCCATTACCACAAGGTTATGTAGACAGACAGAGAGGTTGACGGAGTTCTGAGAGGGGAAAAAATAGACGGAAATAATGTTAGTAATATAAAACGCCCCTAAAAATAGTATTTTTTTCCTAAAGCTATGAGGAATGTTGTAGCTTCAAATGTCACCTGTGCAGGATTTGAAGTCCAATATCCCTAAGGGACAGCTGGAATCACCCTGGCCCTCTTAGAACCATCTCCATTGTTATCTCCATTGAGTCTCTGGGTGTTCATTCTGATATATAAAGCAAGATCTGAGAGTATTTCCTTCCTGGAAAATTAAAGAAAGAGAAAGAAAAAAAAAGAAAAGAGCGAAAAAAAAGAAAAAGGAAAAAAAAAGGGTACCTGGCAACTTGCCTTTTTAAAGTAATCTAAGTTTGAAGAGCAGTTAGAGGATTTGAACAAGAAAATAACAAGAAAAAAACAAAGAAATGGAGAAAGTATAGAAGAAACAGCAATCAGCATATTTCAGCATCAATATGAATTTTCTGCATATCTCATTCCCCTTGGAAGAGCTCTACATGTGTGTATAAACATACAATACTCAAATCTGAGCTCTGAAGGACCTCTTTATTTCAGATGCAAATCAAAATGCTATCTGTGCAGTAATTCTCAGTGTAGAATTCTCCAAAGGTGAAAACCAAGTTCAATGTTAATTTTGTTTCAAGAGAGCAAGACATCTTCTGCTAAATTCAGAGATAAAAAGCAAGCAGTATCTGGTGGGAAAAAAAAAAAAAAAAAAGAAAAGAAAGAAAAAATCCCCCACCAACATTAATCACTCAAACCAATCCACAGGTCAAGTATGTTACATGCATATTTGTCACCTTTTGTTGTCCAAAGCAATATCCACAAACTCGTTATCGTTTTCCCATACAGACAGCCAGGCAATAGACTCCAGCTATTTTATACAGCTACTGGTAACATCTCTTGCCCAGAAGGCAGTGACAGACAGAGAGAAAGAGCAAAGAAATAACTTTCACAGTTTTTGTGTTTTCCCAGCTATCAATCAAATTCCCTCTGACATTGCTTCATTTATGGATTATTGCAAAAACACTGAAACAATGTGCAATGATAATGTTGTAAAGCTACAGAAATGAAATTGGTAGGAGTAACCCATTTCTCACTGTGTTCCCAAGCACCTCTCCACTCTGAATCCCCAGCATTGTTTAAGCTTCAGTTCTATATAAGAAAGCTAATCAAATGACACTCAGGAAAATTGACTTGGGTTTTCAATCTAGTTTCAGATCTCTATTGTACTTATTTCAAATAGCATTTGTTATTCTCTGCATATCCTTAGGAACATGCCCTGTCAAGAAATGCCATACAACTTCAAACCATGTTTTTTCCCACCTCTATAACTTTTTATGTATTCCCTTTTTACATTTTATTACAGCATAACATCTAAAAATGAAATAAAGATTATAGGCAACGCTTCAGGACTTGTAGTTCTGTGGCTTGCCCTGAATATCAACTATTGTTGATAGGAACTTGCGGCTCCACCACCATAAATTGCCCAAATCTCCCCACTGACCATCACTGTAATTATTTCTGTTTGGAAATGAAAGATTTGATCGGCAGACTGATTTTTTTTTTCTTTATATTTCCCACTCTCTTTCTTCTCTATCTTTCCCCCATTCAGCTGGACTGTGAATTTTGTCTTGATAGTGTATTTAAAGATTAAATCTGTATTTATTTACCATAGTTATCTCTAAAAGTAAAAGAAAACAACAGATTGCAGGGGGGGGGGGGGGAATAAGAAGTAAAAGAAAACAGGGGAAAGCATGAAGGAGGGAGGCAAGAAATCAAGGGGTGAGAAAATGCACAGAACAGCCATCCCAGCCACTAAATTAATAGGGATTTTTTTTTTTTCTCAAAGAGCAAAAACAGAAATAAAACAAAGGTGGTTGTTCCCTTTACATTCAGCACCTAGGGGTATTGGTAGGATAGGTACTGAAATTTAAAACACTCTTCCTACAACCCTTTATTGCCCAAGTGTGTCAGAATCAGAACAATAGGTCAAATTTAGTGCCTGTAAAAGCCATGTTTGAAGAATAACTTACAATTGAAATCCAAACAAATCAGAGAAGAAAAGTCAACACATCAGTAAAGAATAATCAGTGTCAAAGCATGAATTAGAGGTGCAGGCCAAAAGTACATAAAAGGGGAAGATTCAGGGGGTTTTGTGTAGGAGCTGGGTTCAACTCCAAGGTCAACAACAGAGTTGCAATAAATGGGAGTAATTTCTTTGTGTCAAAGAAAAATGTCAGGGAGAAAAACTAGAGTTTGTTATTGTTTTATTTTCCTTTAGACTTTGGACTGAGATTCAACTGTTGTGCAGCCTCCATTTCCAAGACTGCTATTGATTTTCCAGGAGACAGAAAAGTCCTGTTCTCCGCCGGGGCCTGGCTTTTCTCCTGAGCAGAGGGGAAGAATAATGGTCCTTTTGTCCTCATTTCTTTACACAACACCTACCCTAACCAGTGTGGTATGGTGCACTGAGTAGATCTGCACCACTGGGAGATTATACAAGTGAAAAGAATGTTGTGGTGCTATGCAGAAACGAAATTTAGAGCCTTACCAAAAATGCGGGGATGATAAGAGAACATTCTGCTAGTCTGTTAACTAGAATTACTAAAAAGCCTTTACTAAAGCATCATACTGATGGGTCTAACCTGCTTCTGAGCATAGAACTTATTCCTTCTCTGGGAGATCTTCAGATAGGGGTTTCTGTTTCTCTGCATTGTTTGAAGGTGCCTCAAAGCTGAGAATAATCTTGACAAGTACACTAAGGGGTTGCTAAATATTCTTTTTTTAATTTATATTCCGCTTGTTTCAACTAATTTGTTTAAAAATTCACGGAGAAGTTTTTAAATTGAAAAGTTCCAAACACTTGTCAAATACTGACAAACTGGGCATTCACTTATCCACAAGAAACATGAATTCTGTACTGTTATGAGGTGTATACACACACACACACACACACACACACACACACACACTCACACTAAGACATTTAATGTCACTGAAACAAAGCCTCACTTCTTTGCTGCATTAATTGTTAAATAGCAGAGAATTAAAAAAAAATAAAAAAATATTAGTAGAATATTTGAACTGTTGGATAATTGGTCTCTAGGTTATAATAGATGAATAAATAAATATAGCTATATCTTTATAAACTGTTAATGTATTAAGAAAACTTATTCATTGTACAAACAAATGATTCATGGATGCCATACACACACACAAACCTTCTCACTTTTGTTCTCTTAAACACAGGGGCAATGCTTGCTTTCTTCCATTTTTCTGGTACACCCTTTTCCTGATTTTCAGAGAAAATCACTGAGACTAGTTCAAAGTTCATCGTGGATGATGACATGATATTCCACCAACATAAAAGCAAAATACATACTGGTATACAAATAAGTGTATGCCACTTGTTTAAATAGCATATTAGAATAACTAAACTTTGTGAATTTTCAAGTGAATGAGTCTCAAAAAGTGGCATATACTTATATAAATGTAAATAAAGCCCTGTAACTTTCACTACTTTAGACTTCTTGTCCACCATCCAACAACATAAAATTTGTTAGCTGCCTAAAGGCAGTTGCATCCAGTAGCAAATTAGTTACAAAACAATTTTTAAAAAATCTTAATACTATTTATTTAAAATAAAATTGCT
>WAAE01000012.1:7784-28516 GCA_013400495.1 Nicator chloris
CGGGCACCCCCAGCCCCGCGCCCCTCTGGAACGAGGCTGTGCCAACCTTCAAGTCTCCCTCAGAGGCCGCCTGTCCCCGGTGCCTGTCCCTTGTCCCTGAGCCCAGGCCGGCTCCGCAAAGTTCTCCGGGCGCCGCAGCGAGCTGGGATCACATCCCAGGAACCCGCGGGATGCGGGAATGGCACGGGGAGCGCGACACGCCCGAGCCGCGGAGGGCAAAAAAACCCGAACGTTTCCCGTTTCCTTTCCTTTTCACCCCAAACCCAGCGCGGGCTGTGGGTGCTCCCCTTTGCGGCGGCTCCTTCCCGGGGAGGCTGCCCCGGGAACGGGAGCGTTCTCCCGGCACAAAGCTCCGAGCCGAGCCGCCCGCGGCTCCGGCGCGATCCGGGCGCGGGGCCGGCGATTGCCCACGCAGGCACCCGAGCCACCAGCTCAACTTTCCCAGCCCAGGCTCCACGCCGCGTTCCCGACCTCTGGAATGGCGCGGGTGGGGGGGAGCAGCCAGGATGGAGGGCAGCGGGAGACACGGGTGGGAGAGGGAGAAGGGGAAAGATCTCCCTCGAAGCGCAAATCCGCGCTGGTTTGCCGAGGGGAGAAGGGCTGGGAGACGGGCAGGGCTCGGCTGCTGGGTGATGCTGCCCGCTCCAGCCCCGAGGGGCCGCTGGGGTTGTGTCCCCCGTGTCCCCCTCGCCGTTTCAAGTTGACGGGGAATAGGAAATGAAGTTCAACCCCTGGCCGTGCCCCTCTCCTGCCGCAGCGCCCGTGCCAGCTCGGAGGGGCTCGCCCGCTGGCTCAGCCCCCGCATCCCCTCGCCCCGGGGGGGAGGGGGACGCGCCACCTCGGCCAGGCGACAGCCGCCACCCCCCCCGGCACCCCCGCTGGGGCCACTCACCTACGAAGAGGACGATGCAGAAGGCGTTTGCCAAGATCATGGTAGGAAATCCACGCGGTGCTCCACGTGTGTAGGAAAAAAATGTATTAAAAATCAGGCAAAAAAAAAAAAAAAACGGGGGGGGGGAACAATAAAAAAAAATTAATGGCTCCCAAGGCGGTCAGGTAGATCCCAAATCCGGTGGGCTGGAAGCGGAGGGAAGGGGGGTGTGCTCCGCCCGGCGCGGAGCCGGGTCCTCAGCCGCTCGCCGCCTCCCGCATCCCCGCCGGGCTCCGCTGCGCGCTCCGGGCTCGGCGGCTCCGCGCTCCGCCGGGCTCCCGCCGGCTTCTGCCGAGCTCCGGCTGCCGGGGAGGGGGCGCGGCGAGGGGCGGCTGCGCTCCGCCGAGCCCCGGAGAAGGGGCAGAGCCGGCGGGGCCGCCGTCCCCTCCCCGGCCCTGCCCCCGCCCGCCCCTCCGCCGGGGCCGCCCTTCCGCCCGGGGCGGGGGTCGGGGGGGCTCTGTGCTCCCCGTTATCCTCCATCGCCATCTCCACATCCATCTCTCCGCGCTGGGATGCACCTGCCTGTCCCCTCCGGGGGACCCCCGGGGCTCCGGCGCTGCCGCAGAGCCGAAGGGGAGACCCCCGCCCTCCCCAAATTCCGCCCCCCGGGGGCCCCGCGCTGCTCCATCCCAGGGGATGGGAGAGGAGGGTGATGCTCAGGGGCACCCGGGGGCTGCGGGGACAACGTGCCACATCCCTGGATGGGTGACAACCACGGGAAAGGGAAAGGGTCCCTGGATGGGGGATGACCTTGGGAATGGGAAATGGGGGTGCTCTGGCAGTGGCAGAGGGGCACCAGGGACAAGGTGCCACATCCCTGGGTGGGTGATAGCCATGGGAACGGGAGAGGGGGACCCGTGGGGCCGCAGGGGGACAGGGACAAGGTGCCACCCGCTGCCAGGGGGTCACACCCGAACGGGGGCACCCAGCAGGTGTGGTGCCCTCCCCACTGTGGGGGTTTTTGGGGGTCACACCCGCGTGTGACACACCCCCCAGCCCAGGGAACCCAAAATTCCCGTCGGATTCTCCCTGTTCATCCTTCCCAGAAGGCAACCCCTCTGCCCCACACCGGGCATGGGGTCCCCACCCCAGTGCAGGGACACGGTGCAGCCTTCCCAGCCTTCTCCTCCTCCTCCTCCTCATCCCCCAGCCCCAGCGGGGTGCTGGAACCTCTCTGGACCCTCTCTGGCCCTGATTTGGGGTCAGGACCCCACAAGCCCCAGCAATGGGGGATCCTATCCCAGGAAGCAGGAGGAGGAGGAGGAGGATGCTCCTCTTGGATCACCCCGGTGAAGGGCTGGGGAGCAGGAGGGGGCTTGGGGAGCAGAGCCCTGGGGCTCTCCCCATTCCCGAGCTGGAGCCGGCAGTGACCAGGACAGCTTTCCTTTGGCCAGGTTCTTCTGGGTGTCACATCTGTCCCCCCGCAGCCAGATTTCCCAGGAGTGCCATTCCCGGCCCACAGACCCCGCTGCTCTCCCTCCCCTGTGGGCTCTGATGGGATCCCAGCAGCAGGAGCAGCGGGAGCTGCTTCAGGCCCTGGCCAGGGCCCTCTGCCTCTTCCTCAGGACAGCAAATTCCTGCTCATTCCCTGCCTGGATCCCTGGACAAATCCTGCCTGGATCCCATGGATAAATCCTGTCTGGATCCCATGGATAAATCCTGCCTGGATCCCATGGATAAATCCTGTCTGGATCCCATGGATAAATCCTGCCTGGATCCCATGGATAAATCCTGCCTGGACCCCTGGATAAATCCTGCCTGGATCCCATGGATAAATCCTGCCTGGATCCCATGGATAAATCCTGCCTGGACCCCTGGTCAGCTCCTGCCTGGATCCATGGATAAATCCTGGCTGGGCCCCTGGATAATGCCCACCTGGATCCCCAGTGAACTCCTGCCTGGATCCCTGGATAAATCCTGCCTGGATCCCTGGATAAATCCTGCCTGGACCCCCAGATAACGCCCGGCTGGGCACCTGGATAAATCCTGCCTGGATCCCTGCTGAACTCCCGCCTGGATCCACGGATAACTCCTCTCTTCGTGGTACCTGGGAGCCAGGGAAAGGATTCCTAGAGCAGGGATCTGCCCTCCGCTCCTCCCGCAGCCCCTCGGCCTCTCCATTCCCTCCCTCTCCGGCCTCCCCAGGCTCGGGGCTGTGCCGGAGGGAAGCTCAGCCGCCCCCAAGGTGACACCTGAGGCTTTTTGTCCCCTCAGCTGCTCCGCGAGGGGAAAGCTCAGCTTCCCCTGGGCTTTCCTGGGATTTTATTCCCTCAGCCCCCGCCCCAGAGCTCGGGGTGGGAACCAGGGGATCCAGCGGGAAACGCCCCCCTCTAATTACCTGAGCACATTCATTAGTGTGAGGAAAGGGTGGGGATTGGGGCAGCGCATCCCGCGGGGTTAATCCCAGAGCATTCCCACTGCGGGGCCTTATCAGGAGCAGGCAGCTACCTGGCCTCTCATCTGGGATTTATTCCAGCCGAATTTACAGCCTGGGAGCTTCTGAAATCAGGGGCAGCGCCCCGCTGGTCGTTCTGCCTCCTCACCCCGGGTTTTGGGGGAAGGGGGGGTTGGATTCTCCTTTGGGGGAGGCGGGGATGGCGCTTTGGGACGCGGACACGCAGGGGACAGTCCCCTCCCTGCCATCCCAGCACAAAGAGGGCTCTGCCTGGAGCTGCTGGTCCGGGTCAGAAGGAAAAGGGAGGCTCGGAGGGATTGGGGTGGGATGCAGAAGGGTTTGGGATCAAAGGAGATCGGCAAGGCCTCCCCGTGCCGGGGGAGAGCAGCGAGCGCCGATAGAAATATTCACCCTTGGGCAGGGGAGGGCAGGAAAAAAACCCCGACAAACCCACAAGAAACTCCACAACTTCATTCCCAGCCTTTGTGGGATGACGAGGGTAACCAGCAAAGCCGATTACAGGGACGCGGGCAGCTCCCAGTGCCTGCGGCGGGGACGGGCACCGCTGGAGCACAGCTGGGGGGCTGCTGCTCCCTCCCGCTCCCAAAGGACCGCGCTCCCGCTGGCTCCAGCATTCCCTGGGGGATGGAGACCCCTCCCTGGCGCGGCTTTGTTCCCGCACAGGACTTGATGGATGGGGCCGGCGGATTCCTCCCCTCCTTCCCTGTAAGTCCCGTTAATATGGGTTGGATTTGCTCACCCTCCCGGCTCCGGGCTTTAATTCCGCAGAGCGTTATCACATTAATGGGAGGCGAGGCTGTTACGGTGATGGATTAGGCATTAACGGTGTAATCCGTGGGGACGGAGCCGCGCTCCCTGCCCGCTCCTCAGCCCAAAAACACCGGCAAGAGCCTCGGCACCTCGGCTGCGGGCTGGGTTTGTCCCCCCCGGGGACACCTGGGTGAGGAGAGGGGACATCCGCACCTGGATGCTGCTTCCCGTCCCGCTGGCGCCTTGGCTCTGCTCTCCAGGAAATGCCCCATTTCAGGCACCTGCAGCGGCCTGAGCCCCAAATGGGGGGGGTTTAGCACTCCCGGGAGTTTTTAGGGTCTCAGGGATGGCTGGAAGGTGGGATCTCACCTCTGCTCCCGGTCCCGGGGCTCCTGGATCCCAGCGATGGAGCGGGACCAAGGCATCACCTCCCTGAGCTGCTGCTCCATTTGCAGAGCCCAGTTTGGGGCTGGGAATTCCCAGATCAGGCCTTTGCCTTCCCGGGATGTGCAGCAAACCGAGCCCCCTCTGATCTATTCCTTTTAGCTCCAAAACCCTGGAATTCTGCCCGTTACAGACCCACAGCTTGCTTTGTTTGGAAGGGACCTTAAAGCCATCCAGTGCCACCCCTGCCATGGTGACACCTCCCAGGTTGCTCCAAGCCCGGCCTGGAATTCATTTCCTGCCCTTGCAGATGTGACTTCAATATTTGATCTTGTTTTGCACTCGGGGCGAGGTTTGCCCCAGCCCTGGCGGTGCGGAGGGCACGGCGGGTTCACTGCGGGCACAAGGACACCCTTGGGGACATTCCGTGTCCCTCCCCCTTCCCAGAGCTCCTCCGCACTTCCCGCTGCCGGGGAAGCCCCGCATCCACATCCTCATCCTCATCCTCATCCTCCCTCCGGGGCCCGGCCAGGCTTCTCCGATGCCCGGGGGCCCAACCCGCGGTGCCGCCGGGGCTCGGCCCGGCCCGGCCGCTCGCTCTTCCCGCGGGTGATTCCTTGGGGATCGCGTTCCCAGGGCTGCTGACAGCAGCCGGCTCGTGGCCACGGGCCATGGGAGTCCTTGGAACACCCCGACGCTGATGGACCCCGACAGCTCCACGCAAAGCAGAGGCTATTTTTGCCCTCGCTGCTGTTTTCTGAGCTGATTTTGCCTCTTTAACCTCTGCCGGGGAATCCAACCTCTTCCCTGCTGCTTCCTGATGGCTCGGGAATCACGGGGGAAGGAGAGGAACCGGGATGAAAATGAGCTCGGCTGATTCCAAACCCGCCCTGGATCAACCCCGGGGCTGTGGCAGCTCCCGGAGGTGCGGGCTCGGAGCATCCCGCGGCTCCTCTGCCCCGTTTGGCTGTGGCAGCTCCCGGAGGTGCGGGCTCGGAGCACCCCGGCGGCTCCTCTGCCCCGTTTGGTGGCTGTGGCTGGCGGGAGCAGCTCGGTGGCAACCTCAGCCCGGTGGGGCCCATCCCAGCCCCGTCCTGCCCGCCAGACAGCGGCTCTGCGGGATCCTCCCTGCCCATGGAAGGCTCTGGCACGGGGCCCATCTGGCCCCAATCGATGCCGAGAGCGTGGCAGGCCCTGCCCTGCCCAGGGATTCCCAAACCTTCCCCAAAATTCCACCTCTCTGCTTCCAGGGGGCCGGGGACGAAGGCAGATCCCAGAGATCCCGGGGAATCCCGGATTCTGGCAGCAAACTGGGGCGGTGCCACCAGCGATGGTGCCCAGGGATGCCACAGCCACCCCCTCCTGTCAGTGAATATTTGGGAGCTCTGGTGATCTGCACATGGCAGAGCCACTGCACTGGTGGCCCCGGGAGGGGACAGACGCAGGCCACCAAGGATGGCACAGCCACCCCCTCCTGTCAGTGTATATTTGGGAGCTCCTGGTGACCGGCTCGCGGCGGAGCCACCGCGCTGGTGGCCCGGGAGGGGACAGACGCAGGCCACCAAGGATGGCACAGCCACCCCCTCCTGTCAGTGAATTTCTGGGAGTTCACAGTGACCTGCACGCGGCAGAGCCACCGCGCTGGTGGCCCCAGAGGGGACAGACCCAGTGCCACCAGGGATGCTGTCAGGGGACACCACAGCCACCCCTGTCCTGTCAGTGAATTTTTGGGAGCTCCTGGTGACCTGCACGCGGCAGAGCCACCGCGCTGGTGGCCCTGGGAGGGGACAGGCGCGGCCCCGCCCCGCGGGACGCGGAGCTGTCACCTCGACCGCTCTCACACCCGTCACCCCGGCAGCCCCAAATCGCAGCTGACATTTCCATCCCCGCCCTCGGCACCTGAGCCAGACGCCGGCGCTGCGGGGGAAGCGCTCGGGAATTTTTCTGTGCCAAGGAACAGATTCCTGCTCGCTCCACGCTCTGCCCTCGGTGTCCGAACCTGGCTCCAGCCCCGGAGCCCCACGGGGGGGAAAACCGGGAATGGCAACGCTGGGACAGCCGGGATTTGGGATCAGGAGCCTCCTGGGATGGACTGGAAGAGCCTTCCATGGGCAACCAGAGTGTTCCCATGGGATAGAGGGGGCAGGGATGGGGAAAAGGAGAGGGAAGTGTTCCCATTGGATGGAGGGCACAGGGATGGAGGAAAGGCAGAAGGAATTGTTCCCATCAAATGGAGGGAACGGGGAAGGAGGAAAAGCAGAGGGAATTGTTCCCATTGGATTGAGGGAACAGGGATGGAGGCAGAGGGAATTGTTCCCATTGGATGGAGGGAANGAACAGGGATGGTGACAAAGGGAATTGTTCCCATTGGATGGAGGGAGCAGGGATGGAGGAAAGGCAGAAGGAATTGTTCCCATCAAATGGAGGGAACGGGGAAGGAGGAAAAGCAGAGGGAATTGTTCCCACCAGATGGAGAAAACAGGGATGGAGGCAAAGGAGAGAGAATTGTTCCCACTGGATGGAGGGCACAGGGATGGTGACAAAGAGAGTAATTCCCATTAAATGGAGGATGCAGGGATGGGGCAAAAGGGAATTGTTCCCATGGGATGAGGGCACAGGGAAGGAGGCACAGGACAGGGAATGACGCGGGAACAGCCGGGGACTGGGGCCGGCTCCAGAGTCACTCAGCCCGCGCAGGGAATGCAGCAAATCGAGTTTGGATAAAAGCTCGGGCCGGGGCCGGGCGGCTGCTCCCGCTCCCCGTCCCCGGGAATGAGATTTCCGTGCACTCCCGGGACGTTAATGAGTAATTGCGGGAGCGCTGGCCTGGGCGTGGCGCCCTCGGCTGATGCTTCCCGAGCCTCCACGGCTCCAGCGGAACAGCACGGCTGGGAAACGTCTGGAAAAACATTGAATTCCTGGGTAGCAGCAGAGGAGGCCCGGGCTGGATGTCCCCTCATTCCTTGGGGTGCCAGCAGAGGATCGCCGTCCCACGAGAAATGGGAATTAGGTGTTGGAAATCCTTCCCTGTGAGGGTGGTGGGATGGGATTCCCAGAGGAGCTGTGGCTGCCCCATCCCTGGAAGTGTCCAAGGCCGGGTTGGATCCACCTGGGATGGCACCAGGCGTCCCTGCCCATGGCAGAGGCTGGAACGGGATGCTTTTAAACCCCTTGGAAGCAAAACCATTCCACGATTTCCATGGATGCCGCTTCCCAGCAGCGTCTGGCAGCCTCCCACCTCCCCTGGCACAGCCGCGGCTGCCGGGCTGGGGAGGGAGCGAGGAAAACCCTTTGGAAAACGGGGATGGGCGGGAGCTGGGATCGCATCCCGGCCTCGGGAAAGCCTGGGGCGGGAGCTGGGATCGCATCCCGGCCTCGGGAAAGCCTGGGGCGGGAGCTGCCACCCCGGGGTGAGACATCGGGGGCGCGCAGGGGACACATCCTTGGAAAACATCGCGGGAGGTGGCACACGGGAGGTGGCACACGGGAGGTGTCGCACGGGAGGTGGCACACGGGAGGTGGCACACGGGAGGTGTCACACGGGAGGTGTCGCACGGGAGGTGTCGCACGGGAGGTGGCACAGAGGAGGTGTCACACGGGAGGTGGCACACGGGAGGTGGCACAAGGGAGGTGGCACAGGGGAGGTGGCACACGGGAGGTGGCACAAGGGAGGTGGCACAGGGGAGGTGGCACACGGGAGGTGGCACAGACACTCCCGGCTCCGCTGGCACGGCTCTCCCCTGGCGGCCTTGGCAAGATCCCCAAATCCCTTCGGTTCTCTGGATCGTCTGGTCCCTGCAGCCCCGCCTGCTGTGTCAGCAGGGATATTTATAGCTGCAGCAGCGGCCTGGCCGGCATCTGATCCCTACCTGGCACTCCCGGCTCCTCCACCCCGGCCAAGCCTCTCGCAGCCGCTTTTTCTCCCCAGCCAGCTCCGTGTTCCACATGGAAAAACCCTCCCGGGGCCTGGAGCGGCTCCGGGGATGGGAATCCCTCGGGAACACGGGCGGTGTCCCCAGGGGATGCGCAGGGCGGGGGGTGAGGTCGGGGCTCTCCGGCTGGGATTCGCCGCTCTCCTTTTCCAGCTTAATGAGGGATGTTTTGGAGCTGGAAGTCAGGGCCGGTGCTCCGGGGGGAGCTGGGGCGGCTCAGCAGCTCCACCAACCCCGCCCGACCCCGTCCTCAACAAAAACAGGGCCAGCATGGATTGGGCTGTGGGGGGAAAATGGGATTTAACGAGGCTGATCCCATCCCCAGCGCGGGCACGGCGTGGCGGCTGCTCCTCTGGGGTTTGCTGCTCCATCCTCTTCCTCAGGGAGCCCAGTTCCTGGGGCTGGGGGTGGTTTTCCTGCTCCTTAGGCCGTTCCCAAGGGAAAGGAATCCGTGGGGAAAGCCACGGAGCGGCGGAGAGCTGGGTTGGGCACGGGGATGCTCCAAGAGCCCAAGGGATCCATCCACGCCTCCGTCCCCATCCCAAATTCAGCCCCGTTCCCGTCTCCAGCTGAGGCACCGGGCACGGAATGCCCATGGCAGAAACCTTGGAAAATTCCTCCAAAGGCTCCACATCCCGGAGCTCAGGGGTGGGGAAATCCCGTTTTCCTGCCACTCCTGGGTTCCGCTGAGGAACATTCCAGGAGGACGGGAGGGTGCAGTGAGAAAATTCCCAACAACCCAAACCCTCCTGGAAAAGCAGATCCTGCAGCTCAAAGCCAGTCTCCCTCGGGAATGACATTTCCAGCACCATCCAAAAGTCAAACCTGTCTTTTCGAGGAACCTCCTTCCAAAGGAGAATTTAGGGATTATTCAGAAGTCAAAAAAACACAAAAACCCAAAAATACAAATAAGGGAAGCAAATTTCCTGCTGCCTGTGGATCCCAGAGTGGAATTTCCATTGGAAGCAGAATCCAGGCCTGGCCCTGCCGCCTTCACCCCCTCACCAGCCCGGGGAGAGCGGGCTGGGATTGATTGGAAAAGCCAGAGCAGCTTAATTGAGGCTGCTGCAGGCACAAATTGGATGTGCCCGGCTCCCAGCCCAGGCCGATCCCGGCTCCTCCCGCGCATACGGAATCTTCATTCCGGCAGCGGCTCCTGCCAATTAACTCGGGGCCTCTCATTAGCGCCCTGGCGTTGATTGCCCTGCCAGGGCTCCCGCCGGAGCCGCTGGAATGAGCCTGGGAGTGGATTTGGATCCTCAGCTCCGTGCTGTGTCCGGGGGCTTGGGATGGGCAGGGCCAGAGTCTCCTCTCTCCATTCCCGCGGGATCGGGGAATTATTTAGGTTGGAAAAGGTCAGATCCAACCATTCAGCCCCCTTCTTCTCCTTCCTTCCTTCCTTCCTTCCGTCCTTCCTCCCTCCCTCCCTCCCTTCCCCAAACCCGTTCCAAGGGCCCGGCTGGGATCCCCTCCCCTTTAATCCCTGTCTGGGGTTTAAGTTGGGACTTTAATCCCAAACCCTCCTGGTTTTCCTGGAATGGGTGAATTGGGACCCTTGGGGGTGGCCGCACCCCAGGCTGGGGCTGGCACCTCACTGGAGGCTGCTTGGGACAGACCCCGGGGGTGTCCCCAGGGTCCCCAATGACCCCAACGTCCCCAATGTCCCCAGGGTGTCCAATGACCCCAGGGTCTCCAGTGTCCCCAATGTCCCCAATGTCCCCAGGGTCCCCAGTGTCCCCAATGTCTCCGGTGTCCCCGGTGTCCCCAGGGTCCCCAATGTCCCCGGTGTCCCCAGGGTCCCCAACGTCCCCGGTGTCCCCAGCGTCCCCAGTGTCCCCACTGCCCCCAATGTCTCCGGTGTCCCCGGTGTCCCCAGGGTCCCCACTGTCCCCAATGTCCCCGGTGTCCCCAGGGTCCCCAATGTCCCCAGTGTCCCCAATGTCCCCAGGGTCCCCAGTGCCCCCAATGTCCCCGGTGTCCCCAGGGTCCCCAATATCCCCGGTGTCTCCAGGGTCCCCAGTGTCCCCAATGTCTCCGGTGTCCCCGGTGTCCCCAGGGTCCCCACCCCAAACTGATTCCCTAGGGTCCCCAGTGTCCCCGGTGCCCCNCCCAATGTCCCCGGTGTCCCCAGGGTCCCCAATGTCCCCGGTGTCCCTAGGGTCCCCAGTGTCCCCGGTGCCCCCAATGTCCCCGGTGTCCCCGGTGTCCCCAATGTCCCCGGTGTCCCCAGGGTCCCCAATGTCCCCAGTGTCCCCGGTGTTCCCAGGGTCCCCGGTGTCCCCCAGGGTCCCCAGTGTCCCCAATGTCCCCAGTGTCCCCGGTGTCCCCAGGGTCCCCAATGTCCCCAATGTCCCCGGTGTCCCCAGCAAGGGCAGAGCCCCCGCAGGAGCCGCTGGAAGCGGCCGCAGCCGCTGGCTCCGGGTGAAATCTCCCGATGATTTCCCTGCAGCGTGCGGAGGCTGCAGAGTAATCGAATTAGGGAAATATTATGGGCAGGGAAATGGGCAGATAAGTGGCTTAAAGTGATCGAAATGACCTGGAGGTGCCCATGCAAATGGTCTGGAAAATATCCTGGAACAGCCCTGGCCGGGCAGCTCCCGGGAGCTGGAATTGCAGGAACAGGGGGCTCACGGAGCCTCTGCCCCCGTGTCCTGCTCCCCTTTGGGTTGGGGGTCAGCCCCGGGACCCCCCTCCCCATCCCTCGGGCACAGGGAATTCCATCCAGCTCTGGAAATGCCTTGGGATGGGGGATTTTACTGCTGGGATGGTTTTCCCCCCCCAATCCATGGGTTCCCCTCCTGCGGGATGTTAATGGGGTCAGGCACCACATTCCCAGCCTGGAAATCCCTGGGACAGAGATCCAGACTGGGAGAGGGGGGGATCGATATGGGATGGAGCAGGCTGAGAGCTGGGATGAGGGAAACAAGGCGGGAGGGATTCCAAGCACAGCCCAGGATCGGGCTGGAAGCGGCTCAAATCCTCCTCCACGCAGGTAGAGAAGCTGGGAGCGGCGGAAGGAAGCGTTAAAAATAAAAACAATAAATAAAAAATATATATAATCATAATCTTTTTCCCAGCGTGGAGCAGCGAGAGGAGACGGAGCCATCGATCCCCGCTGTCCCTGGCGAGGTGGCACTGCCACCCCCTGGGAGGTGGCACCGGCAGAGAGGCCTGGAGGAGCCCTTTTCCCTCCCTGCTCTGCTGGAAATCGGGAGGGAACCGCCGGAATTGGGAGTGGAGCAAACCCGGCGGTGGCTGGAGACGTGTGTGACAACGGCACGGCGATTTTCCTGACAGCAGCCCCTGCTCCACGGGGGTTTTTTGTCGCTGGAGCATCCAGAGGTTGGCAGGTGGCTCAGGTGGGAGCCTGGAGCTCTGCCAGCATCCCAAAACAGCAATTCCAGCATCTCGCTGGAGGCACGGCCAGGGCAGAGCGTTCCTGTTGGGGTTTTTTTTTGGGATATCCCAGGTTCCCGGCGCTCCCCAGCCAGCCAGGAAGGATCCCGGCCTCACATCTGGAATCTCTGGGTTTCCATCACGATAATGAACCAGGAATTGCTTCCCTGGAACGGGGTCGGGTTGTGCCGCTGGATTTCTCCTCTTTTAGGGGAAACTGGGAGGGACAAAACCCACCCCAAACTGATTTAAAAAAAAAAATAAAAAAAGAAAAGGCAGAAATGATCCATAATCCAAAGTGCTTGGAGAAGCAGCTCTTGAAGGAGATTGACTCTGACAGCCCAATAAACGTCGGCTGGGCTCCGGGATGAATATTCCCAACTTTAATTGCAGACATGATGCTCCCATTACCCGGGACAGCCAATCCCCACCTCCCCGCTGATAAAATTATCCTTTCTTTAGCCCTCTAATTGATGGCGAGGCCGCTGCTCCCCCGGAGAAGCGGCTCCCGCAGCCTGGCAGGGCTGCAGAGGAGCCTCGGAGGGGACCGAGAGGTCCCAGCGCTGCCCGGGGAGGGGCGGGGGGCACAGAGAGACCCCCAAACCCTGCAGGATCCTCGGCTGCTTCCGAGGAGGAGGAGGAGGAGGAGGCAGGGCCTGCCAGGAGGGATGGGAAGAGAAGAGGGAGCGGGGAGAGCGCGGCAAAAAGGAGCTGATAGCATCTCCCTCCCTGCCTGGCATTATCCTGCCGGATTTAGGGAGGCGGATTTCGGATTTCGGTCCCGCTCGGCAGCAGCTGACAGGAGCAGATTAAAGGGGTTGAGCCGGGGCCGGGCTGGAGGCTCCAACCTCGCCTCCTTTGGGGAAAAGGGGATTTGGGATGTGAAGGGGAGCGGGAGGAGCGGGCACCGCCAGCCCGGGCCGCCTCCAGCCCCTCCATTCCTCGTCTCCCTGTCTTTTATCCCTCCGGGGGAACGGGAGCGGCCGGCCCGGGGCTCTGCCGGCAGCCGGGAGGGGGAAGCGGCCGCTCCTTCTCCGGGCTAATGGTGCAGGTTTTGTTTTCGCTCTCCGTTTTCCCATCTGAGCCCATCCCGATCTCTCTCCTGGCTGCTCCCGCCAGCGATTATTCCCCGCAATTTACATTTAATGATAAGGCTGGGGCTGGGTGTTGGGGAGAGATGTCACAGCGGTGGTTTGACGGCGACAGGAGGGAAAAAGGGGACGGAGGAAGGGGCGGGACACGAATCCAGGTGGCGGCAGCCATGGAGCATCCATGGGATTGTCACCCACAAACCGCTGCCACATCCGCCCCAATGCTCCCAGGAGCCTGCCAGCGAGGGAGGGCTCATCATTAATGATTTATCCTTAATTAGGCTGTCCTGGCCAGCGCCAGCATCCCCTGGCATCCTCGGCTCCGAGGTGTCTGGGAACAAGCGGCATTGGCAGGAATTCCCTGCTCTCGCTCAGGTAGCGTGGAAATAATCCCACAGCCACGGGGGCAGCTCGGGTTTCATGGAGTTGTTTTGCTCACCGGGCGCCCGATCCCAAAACGTGGCCGGTAGCGGATCCACAAAACCGGGGGTCGGGGAAGCGCAGATCCCGGGGAAGGATTTGCACCTCCCAAAAAAACTCCTCCATGGGGAGCAGCGGCGTTCAGCACCCCCGAGATGGAGCAAAACCCCCCAGAACGCGGGATGGGAGCTCCGGGGGAAGGATGGGAGCTCCGGGGGAAGGCTCAGACCCGAAATGTTGGGAAATGAGGGGAAAAGAGCCCAGATTTTGCCCGTCAGCCCCCCAGGCCTGGCAGGAGCGGGCAGAGGCGTTTGCCAAGTGCCGAGCGCGGTTTGTCTGCACTCGCTAATGACTCCTCTGATTAATTGCGGGGAGGTGACGCCGGCGCTGCTGCCACCGCTGACGAGCCCCTCGGGGTCACATTGGCGGCGCTGCCGGCGCTGGGAGGGCTCAGCAGCGGGATGGGATGGGCTGGGAACATCCCGGTTCCCAACTCGGGATTCCACAGGTTCCGGCGCCAGCTTTGCAGTGGGAGCATCGCGAGCCCCAGGACAGGTGCCAGGTCAGTGGTGCCACAGGATCCCTTGGACTGGGGACATCCCGGTCCCCATCACGGAATTCCAGAGGTCCCTGCTGCCCTGGGAGCATCCCAATCCCCACCATGGAATTCCAGAGGCCCCATTGCTTTGGGAGCATCCCAATCCCCATCATGGAATTCCAGAGGTCCCTGCTGCCCTGGGAGCATCCCAATCCCCACCATGGAATTCCAGAGGTCCCTGCTGCCCTGGGAGCATCCCAATCCCCATCATGGAATTCCAGAGGTCCCTGCTGCCCTGGGAGCATCCCAATCCCCACCATGGAATTCCAGAGGTCCCTGCTGCCCTGGGAGCATCCCAATCCCCATCATGGAATTCCAGAGGCCCCCGTTTCCCTGGGAGCATCCCGGTCCCCCCCAGGATTCCAGGCCAGGAATCCGCGCAGGGCCAGCGGCTCCAAGGCCCCGCGGCAGAGCTCGGGAGCCACCGCGCTGCTGGAGGCAGCGGCTGTCCCGCAATTCCCGCTCCGGCGGCAATTCCTGGCGAGCTTCCGCCTGCTGGAGGCCATCAGCGGAGCCGCGGCTCGGCCTGGCAGTCCCCGAGCTCCGCGCCGAGCCCTGGCCCGGCTCCAGCCGCTGGAATTCTGATCCCGCCTCCCAAAGGCTCCCAGGAGCGGGGGCAGCTGAGCGGGGCTCAGCCCTGGCCCCGCTCTTTGGGGGCGGGAGGAGGTTCCCTGCAGGAGCCGCTCCCACCCGTGGTTCCCCAGCGAATCTGGGATCCTGGGGGGCTCCGGGGCTCCTTCCCCCCTCCCAGGCCTGTGGCATTTCCTCCTTTCCCAGCGGAATCCTTCTGACTCCATCAAACCGGGATTGTGGGGGGCTCCTTTCACCCCTCCGAAGGTCTGGAGATCCTTTAACCTCCCCTAAACCATGACAATCCCCTGAAAACCTCCTCTAACCAGTCTGACTCCATCAAACCGGGATTGTGGGGGGCTCCTTTCACCCCTCCAGATTTTGGGAGATGCTTTAACCCCCCCAGACCTGTGACATTCCCCTGAAAGAGCCTCCTCTAACCAGTCTGACTCCAGCAAACCGGGGTTTTGGGGGGCTCCTTTCACCTCCCCAGGGGTCTGGAGACCCTTTAACCCCTCCCAGACCTTGACATTCCCTCCTCTTCCAGCGCAACCAGTCTGACTCCCCATCAAACCCGGATTTTGGGGGTTCCTTTCACCCCGCCAGGCTCTGGAGATCCTTTAACCCCTCCCAACCCAGCTCCAACTCCCTTTCAGCCCCTCCCACGCCAGCACCACCCCCGCGCCCTCCCAGCCCGCCGCGGATGCCCAAACCCTCCCCGCAGGGATGCTCAGCCAGGCGGGGACAGCGCGGGGGGAGCGCTCGGTGGCCTCGAAACCCCCCGAACCAGCCCTGGCGAGCATCCGGCGGGGCCGGGCGGCGCAGCAGCTCCTGCGGGTGACAGGTTTATGCAAGATGAGTTATATAAGCCTCGCCGAGCCCGAGTCAGCCGTAATGAGACGCTTGTGAAATCTTGCACCGATCTGTGTCAGTGCCCTAATCGCAGGCGACAGCCGGGCTCTGCGGCTGCTCGCGGATGATAATATTAATGTCAGGAAGCATCAAGCGCAGGATGCGCCTTTCAAAGGGGGGATTACGCTCCTCGCCGCCGAAAAGGAAACAGCCCTAATCTTCCCTGCCGCATCCCGGGCGCTGCCGGGGGCCCGGGGGAGCAGCTCCGGGGTGCGGTGGTGGAGGGGAAAGCGGCGTGTGCGCGCAGGGCGCTGCCTGCCCGCGGTGTGAACGCGCAAAGCCTGCTCCAAACTCCGTCCCTGGCTCGGTTTTCCCCTCGTTCTCCACATCCCGCATCCCCTGTCCTGTGTGAACACCTTTATCCCGCTCCAAACCCCATCCCCGGCTCTCGTGTCACCCCATCCCTCGATCCCACACCCCCTGTGTTGTGAACACCCTAATCCTGCTCCCAACCCCCTCCCTGGCTTGTTTTTCCCTCATCCCTCGATCCCCCACCCCCTGTCTCGTGTGACCACCCTAATCCTGCTCCCAACCCCCTCCCTGGCTTGTTTTTCCCTCATCCCTCGATCCCACGTCCCCTGTCCCGTGTGACAACCCTAATCCTGCTCCAAACCCCTTCCCAGGCTCGTTTTTCCCTCATCCCTTGATCCCGCACCCCCTGTCCCGTGTGAACACCCTAATCCTGCTCCAACCCCCACCCCCGGCTCGTTTTTCCCCCGTCCCTCGATCCCGCACCCCTCCCCGCATCCCTCCCCGCCCCGCAGGAGCGCGCTGGGGCCGGGCAGCGGATCCAGGTGCGGCCTCCAGGCTCCCTTTGTAATTCCAGCAGCTTTTCCCGATCTGCGGGTGCCGCTGCCGATCCGGAATTGATTTGCATGCATTCCGCTCTCCTCTGGGATGCGGGGGGGAGGCCGAGCTGTCAGGCAGCGCAAACAAACAAACTCCGGCGGCAGAGGGAGGCTGAGCATCCTGAGGGATGCCACAACCCCGCGCCGGTCCCGCCCTCGGGTGGGAAAAAGCCCTCAAGGATCCCATTTTCCCTCGTTGTTCGCCGTTTTCGCGGCTGGCGAGGCTCGAACAGGGTGGAGATACCTTTAGGGTGGCGGAGCCGTCCTTCTGTCCCTGAGGGTGACACCAAAGGGTGGCTGCGGACACCTGGGCTCATCCCTGCTGATGGGACTCAGCTGGGAGCAGCTTCTCACCCCAAATCCCAGTTCCGGGACACCCAGCTGGGGGGCCCGAGGAGTTGGAGAGGTATCAAAAGCCCAGTGAGGGGGTTCAGGCTGATTTTGGAGTTTTCTGCAGTGTGGCAAGGTGGGTTTTGGCAATTCCCTCCCATTTTCCAAAGGAAAGCGCCCCCAGCACGGGTGGAACGCTGTTTGCCACCTGCCCGGCAGGGTTTGTTTGAAGCCACCTCCTCTCCTGCTTTGATCTTTGCTGGCCAAATCCTGGAATCCCAGTCCTGGCCCCTCGTGCTCCCGTTGGATGCAGCGGGGAGGGGGAATGTGGAGTCACAGCGACAGCGGAGGGGAAAACGGAACCGTAACAGAGCAGAGCCCCTCGGGGGCGATTTGGGATCGATATTCCAGGAGGAAGAGAGGGAGGAGCCCTGGCCAGGGGGTCAGGGGAGCTCGTAGCCAGGGCAGGAGGGGGGGCCGGGGCTGGCGCTACCGGGGCTTTGGGGACGGGAAAGGGATGACGGCCGCAATAATGGGATGTGGGTTAAAGTGTGCTGAGCGAGCCCTGCACTCTCCGGGAAAAATGGGAATCAGCTCCTCGGGAATGGGCCTGGAAGGGGAAAAGCCAGGCGGTGCAGCCTGGGGGTGGGAATATCGGGGCAGGAGGGGCAGCTCTGCTGCTTCCTTCAGGACCAGGATTCCGATCCCTTTCCAGGCTCTCCTCATCCCCACGGAGCACGAGGGGCTCCATCCATGGGGTGCCCAAACCCCAGGCCGGGCTGGACGGGGCTTGGAGCAACCCGGGATAGAGGGAGGGGTCCCTGCCCGTGGGGTTTCGGGTCCGTGCTGGGATTCCGTGATTCTATTCCCTCTTTTCCCTTGGGGCTGTGCCCGGGGCACGCGGTGAGGATGATGAGAACACAAATCACGTCGGCACGGGGCCAGGAGAGCCGGGCTAATTGGAAACAGGCGGGGGTCTGGGGTGTCCATGAGCGCAGGATGATGGAAAAGTGCAGCTGTGAGTCAGCGGTGGAGTTTTTAACTCGATTACCGCGGGTGCTGATGCCCAGGCTCATCCCGACACCCCCGGCTCCCTCCCGAGCCCTTCCTGCCCTGCCGGGCTCCTCCATCCCAGCCCTGGATCCAAGGGGATCAGCATTCCATGACCTGCTCGCTCCGCTCCCTTCCCTGGGCACTCCTCACCCCAAAACAAAGCGCGCTCAAAATCCCAGTTCCCGTTTCCCCTGGGTTGCATCTTCCCAGGAAAAGCCGGAGCCGGAGCGAAGCCGGTGCCGGGCCCCGCGGGGTGAGGGGGAGAGCCCGGAGTGTCGGGAGCTGCGGCTGCACTCCATAAATCCCGCGGAGACGATGGCTTTGCTTCATCTCCATTATTGCTTCCTTCTGCAGAAACGCGCGGCAGCGCCGGGGCCGTGAATCATCTCCCGGCTGGGTCAGCAGGATCGGGAGCCGCTCCCGGGATCGGCCTCTCCGCACCCTGCCGTCCTCCCCGCGGCCCAGGAAATCTGGGATCGGCGATTTTGGAGCTCCACACTTTGGGAATTTGGTGCAATGGGTTTCCCTCCCATGCTCAGCACAGTGCTGGACAAAACACCCGATCCTTCGGGCACCAAACGTGCCGGGACCCCCCTGGAGGAGTTGGGAGCCGAGGAGATCCAGGGAAAAGGCTCCACCTCGAAGCTGCCGCAGCTTTAAGGCCCCGATATTCCCCCGGGGCTGTGCCCAGCCGCTCCTCTCCCCGTTATCCCTCCAAAGTTTATTTGATGGCACCGAAACCCCCGGGGTTGAGCTTTCCCCGGCGTGAGGGGCAGGAGGGAACCGGAGCTGCCCCATCCCACCCCGTGGATCTGCCCTGTCCTCTCCACGGCCCCACATTCCTCTCCTCCCAAACCCTCTTCTTCCTCCCGTTCTTCCCCGTTTCCCTTCAGCAGGCGGGAAGCGCCGGGTGCTGGCGTTCCGGAGGCCTGGAGGAGCGGGCACATCCCGGGAAGGGCCCGGCGGGTGCCAGAGGTGCCAGGGCAGCCCCTCCGCAGCCGGGCCCGCTCGGGGCGCTGGGGCAGCGGCGGCCGCGGGTTTGAATTAAAAATGGAAATGAAAAAGGGAGCGCTGGGGGACGCAACGGCTCCGTCACCAGGTGCCGGCTCGGAGGGCAGGGCTGGAATTCAGATGCTGATGTTGTTCCTTTCCTGGCACGGAGCAGCTCCTTCCTTCCTCCTCCTCCTCCTCCTCCTCCTGCTGCCCTCCCAGCACCCCGTGCCCGCAGGGATCACCCAGCGCTCCCATCCCGCCCCGGATCTTCCCTGGATCCCATCGCTCCACGCTGGGAATTTTCCTGCCGGTGTCAGCCCCAGCCCTCATTAAGCGCCTTGTCCCCGCCGGAATAATTAATTATTCCTATTTATAACGAGCGCTCGCCCCTGCCCTTGACAGAGCCCCGGCTGCTCCCGCGGCCGCTGACACGGAGTTATTTTTACCCCTCTTCCCTGGAGAGGTTTCGCTCCCGATTCCAGGCGTGGGATTTAAAGGGGCGCTGACGATCCCTCCAGCCCCTTCCCGGAATTCCAGGGCGGTGAGCGGGAACGGCTCCGTGATTGCCTCCAATTCGGGAGCGGGTTTGGGTGTGACGGGAGATGCTCCATGCGGGAGGATGTGGGATTGTTAATCCCGGATTAATCCTGTGCTGATCCCGCAGGATCTCTGGAGCCCCTCAAGGAATTCCATCTATTCCTGTCACCCAGAGATGGAGGAAAGTGGGATGCAGGGGAATCTACGCAAAATTCCCAAGGAAAAGGGCCTTGCTGGAAGTTGGGTTTGGGGATGCCCAAAGGAAAATCCCTTTTGGAGAGGATCTGTGTCCAAATGAGTCCCTGATGTTGTGAATCCCTTTTTTCCCTGGATTTCTGCTCCTGCCCGGGGTCAGGACACCGGGAATTGGTGCCAATCCCGAGGCACTGGCTCTTGCTTCCCAGGAAACACAGAACTCATCCTTCACTTCCACGCCGGCTCTTTGGGATGTGGCTGCTGCAATCCAGGGGGAAAAACTGCTCTGGACTCCCTGGGATTCCCATGGCTCGGGAAGTGCAGCAGAATTCCCGTGCTCCACAGCCTGGGTGCCAAAAGTGCTCCCACACGGCTTTGGGAATCCCTGATTCCAGCTGGGAAATGCCCCACAGGGCTTTGGGAATCCGTGATTCCAGCTGGGAAATGCCCCACAGGGCTTTGGGAATCCCTGATTCCAGCTGGGAAATGCCCCACAGGGCTTTGGGAATCCCTGATTCCAGCTTGGAAATGCCCCACATGGCTTTGGGAATCCCTGATTCCAGCTGGGAAATGCCCCACAGGACTTGGGGAATCTGTGATTCCAGCTGGGAAATGCCCCACACGGCTTTGGGAATCCGTGATTCCAGCTTGGAAATGCCTCGTGGCTTTGGGAATCCGTGATTCCAGCTGGGAAATGCCCCACACGGCTTTGGGAATCCCTGATTCCAGCTGGGAAATGCCCCAGGTGGCTTTGGGAATCTGTGATTCCAGCTGGGAAATGCCCCACAGGGCTTTGGGAATCTGTGATTCCAGCTGGGAAATGCCTCACGTGGCTTTGGGAATCCGTGATTCCAGCTGGGAAATGCCCCACAGGGCTTTGGGAATCTGTGATTCCAGCTGGGAAATGCCCCAGGTGGCTTTGGGAATCCCTGATTCCAGCTGGGAAATGCCCCACAGAGCTTTGGGAATCCCTGATTCCATCTGGGAAATGCCTCTCTGGGCAGGGCAGAAAGGAAAAGGATCCAGCTTTTATGGGAATGTTAATCCAGGGAACCTCAGCAGGGAGAGGGGCAGGGAGAGTTGCAGCATCCCATGGGATGCTGATGGGATCTGCTCGGACAAAACCTTCCTTAATTAACTTTTATTAGCACATTCATCCTTCCAGAACATTCCTTACCATCCCCGGGGATCTTCCTGCTTTCCAGAAGCACCACATCCCTGTTCCCCGCCTTTGGGGACCCCAGGATGTCCCCAGGTGGAGCTCACGGGGTTTATTTTGACTAAAAAACCGCTGCTGGTGACCCTGGGGCGGATTCCTGCTGCTCCCCTTCCCTCATCCCCGCGCCGCTGCAGGGCCGGGATCATTCCCGGCAGGG